>JABWTJ010000006.1:272044-535100 GCA_016801875.1 Solanum sitiens
TGTTCATTTCATCATATGCCAATGCACTTGGCCATTTGGTGTGTTTCACACCCTTACTTAACCCTTCTAGGGTTTCATTATTTCATTGTTCATTTCATCATTTCATTGTTCATCTCATCATTTCATTGTTCATCTCATCATATGCCAATGCACTTGGCCATTTGGTGTGTTTCACACCCTTACTTAACCCTTCTAGGGTTTCATTATTTCATTTCATACATCTTAGGTTCACTTACTTTTGAACGTATGTTAGACTTATGTGTCTATACATACAAGCCATGAGGCTTCATTCGTAGTTCGTTAAGTGATTCTTACATTCCTAAGATTACGTAGTACAAGACTTATGTATCTTGTATTTATGCCAAGATCTTGAATTTGATCTAAGTGGGTGGCATTATTCTTGGACGTTTGTTCACGTATGACCTATGTATCAATACGGAAGTTTGGGCAAGGAAACCCAAGTCTTGAATCAATTGAATGTCATTTACATCTTTAATGGATTTCATTCTAATATTCATAACATTTTAACTCTAAGTCAAATCACAATATTTACATTAAAGGCTTACTTTTCTAATTAAAATCTCTCTTGCATTGGCCGATGGGTTGTGGGTTCAATCCCCCACAACCCCATTTCGTTTTTCTTTTGTTAATTTCGGCCTATGGGAGACTTTGGGACCCGGGGTCGAGTCCCCTCAGCCACACTACAATCCTCCTTTATTTTCCTTTCCCTTCCATTCGCTTAAGGCTGAGAGGTTGTGGGTTCGAACCCTCACAACCTGTTTATTTTATTCTCCTTTTTGAAAGTTGACTTATTTGAGTTGACTGTGAGGTTGTGGGGTCGAATCCCCACAGCCTCATTTCATTTGTATTTTTATTTTTTTTATTTTTTTTTTACTCCTCTCATCCGCATAGAGGTCGTGGGTTCGAATCCCATGTCTCTCAAAATTTTTCTTTATTTTTCCTTTTACTTAGTTTCTAACCGAGGGGGTGTGGGTTCGAATCCCACCCCTCTCATTTCTTATTTTCTTTTTCTTCACACTTAGTTCCCAGCCAAGGCAGGTTCTAATCCCCCTCACCACACGAATTTTCTTCTTCTTTAATTAAACTTTTCTTTCGATATTGAAGGGGTGAGGTCTCGGGTTCGACCCTCAATGACCTCACCTAATTTTCCTTATTTTTGTTGGCATTCTAACCATCTTAATTTGGCAGCATATATCAACAAAAATGCTGGAAATTCAAAGTAATTTCTTTACTCATTTATTTTTATCTCCTTTTGTTAGTAAATTCGTAGGACAATACATAGTTCATTTGGTACGTTCTTTACCACAATTTTTCACACTTCTTAACCAAAATGTTTGCTTCTAAATTCAGCCACACTTCATATCACATGAACATCACATTTTACATCAATTAGTGTACATAAAACAACAAACAAAACATTAACAAAATTAAGCCTCTAGGTCGAGACTCAACATGCCATACACATTTTCTTTCCTTAATTCGAACACGCACATAGTTGTCTTTTCATGACTTAAAGTACATCAAATACATTAACATTCATCACAAATATCACAAAATCCTAAGTCTACCAGCATTCATACCAACCTACATTCGTTGGGAGCTAATGACAGGGACATGCAACAGGGGATACAACCTTAGTTTTTGAACCGAATTTACTGAGTCCTAGGGGTCTCTTGGGAAAGGGACCAAGAGTAAGAAGACCCATACCTTGTTTTCTTGTTAAATGTCCAGAATGTTGCCCAAGAAAATCCTCCACAAATCAGTCCAAACGCCCACACTCACACCTCACCCGACTAGCGTAGTATGTTCTGCTTTAACGTTATCGGATTGCTTCTTCTTTGTGGTTTCTCTCTTTCAAGTTTTTGATGAACTGTTGCCTTTACTTTATTTTCCTTTTGCTGCTTGTTTTCTCACATTTTCAGCCAAGAAAGAAAAGAGTGAAAGAGAGAGAGAAGTCGTGCAAAGAGAGTGGGGAAAATGGGAGATAGAAGTCTAGTGTAGGTAGAACTTTGTGGGTTTGAATTAGTCAATTTATTAATTAATAAAAATTAATAAAAAATCTGATTTCTTTCTCCTAAATCATATATTACTAATTATTTATTAAAACTAAATTAACACATTAAAATAAAAGCAAATTAAATCTTGCTCTTAGTGGGGTTCGAACCCGGGTGACCCCATTTTGCTAAAATGGGTCACTTCGGGTTGCCCCACCCGAATTTTATTATTTTTTTGAACTTAATTAATTTAATAATTAATTACTCAGGGTAATTACAATATTACCCTTGGCCTGGAAAAGACCATTTTACCCTTGGACCCTCAAAACTTAAGATTTCTTCTTTTGAGTCCGGTAAAAACTATTTCGATTAAATCTTCATTTTCGCGTGCCTCACATGGTTGGTTCCAACCTTTCCAAGCTCAATTAACTCCCCAAGTTAGTTGTCTTGGTCGTAGTAAGGGTTCTGAGGTCTGGTTCTACGCGTATCAATACGTGGGGACCTTGGTCTAATCGCAAGCATTCTTGAAGAACCTAAGTCTTGATCCTATTCATTTTTAGGGTTGTTACATTATCCCCCCCTTAGGAACATTCGTCCCCGAATGACACTACTAACTATCTAGCGTAATGCCAGTCAGATCATAACATAGTTAGTATACACAATCAAGCAATAGCAACAAAGAATGGAGAGATAAGGAACCTTAGACTTAAGAGTAGAAAGTCTAACCTCAAGGGCTGAATAGATGAGGGTAGCGGGATCTCATGTCGGCCTCGGCCTCCCACGTAGCACCCTCAACAAGATGATTCGTCCACAATACCTTCACTGTGGCAATCTCCTTGTGTACTCTATCAGCTCTTACATTTCCTCCCATTCGGACAATCCTTCATAATGTGACCCGATTTGCCACAACTATAACATCATTAGGGTCCATCATACATTATCCTCCATGCATTATGCCACACTTCCTATTAGGTGGCCTCTCCTGGGCTGTAAAGTCTTACGAACTTCAGGGAGTAATCCCTGACTGATATCGAGCCCTGCTTAAGGTTGATGAATTCCTCAACCCTAGTCTCCTTCATTTATCTGGGAAAGAACTGCTCTAGAGTAGCCATCTTGAAAAGATCCCAAGTAATAGGACCTCATCCTAAGGCCTTGCTATCCTGTCACACCTTATACCAGGATTGAGCTACATCCTTTAGCTGGTAGGATGTCAACTCAGACTTCTTCACATCAATCAAACCCAACAGCCTGAGCTTGTAAAGTGCTAGCTTGGGCCATTTATACCAACGTTGTTGTTACTTCATCATCTGTCAACCCATCTGGGTTAACAGGCATCTCTATTCCAGCAGCTGGATCCTGGGGGAAAACTTGGATTACCCCAGCAGCTGCTCCTCCAATATCTCCGCCTGCTTTTCTCCTTGTATTGATCTTTCGGAAACTTCAAGAGTTGATGTTAGACACGCTCATAACACCAAGAAAATCAGACATTTGGAAAAGCACGATTAGATCAGAAGAAGGGAAACTTTCCTACGCATCATGCAGTCTCTAATCCAGGATAGTGGTGCACTTCACTACCATGACTTAGAAACTACTCAATGTGGTTGATGTGAACTTATTATTTTCGTAATTTAACCTAGTACTCTGATACCAACTTTGTCACGACCGGAATCTAGACCCCAGACGAGACTGGCGTCGTTGACCTCTCAGACGTCGCAGACAAGCCTACTTACGTCATTCTTACTTTACATAGGTTAATTTTAGCGGAAAATTTGAAACTTTTTGTTTCTAAACATTACTTACTAAACATTTCTAAAACATTCGTAATTCGTTCAACATCAACCATCTAAACATTAAGAGATAAACAAATGAAAGGAATAGTTCATTAAACATAATTGTATAATTACCAAAATGGCCCAATACATAGTCTGAAAGAAATAAGAAAGAAACATTAGTGGAACATACCTTACTAGCTCAACTCCTAAACTAAGCTAGAACATAAAATAGTAGCATCCTCGAAAGCATGAGGACCTTCCAAAGCCGGATGAATGCTGAACGTCCGGATAACTGCAGCGATGATCCTATAGCTCTACCGTCCACCTGTGCCTGCACCTAAAATAGTAGAGTTTGTATAGGGTTAGTACACACTTGTACTAAGTATTGGTATATGCAAGCACACACCAAGGACATGCATGAGAAAGAATAGCTCTTTCCTAACAACATCATTTTTGGAAGTCAAGTCAGTGGACTTGCTAAATTGAGATTCGGAAAGTTTCCTAATATGGATTAGGAAAGTAAATGATCTTTCCAAATTTGGATTAGGAAAGTCAGTGAGCTTTCCAAATTTGGAATAGGAAAGTTATGCCATGAGAATAACATACATAATCATACTTTTTACATTTGCACACAGCACATAACATTTACACATAGCACATATCATATAGCATAAAGTACATTTTACATGTAGCACATAACTTCTTTCATATCATTCATTCGTATGCCATGAGACCTTGGAATCATGGACTTGACATTAAGACATCCCAGAAATGAAGGCTCAACATATGGGACCTCAACTAGGGAGTCTTCATTAGCAAACACAGAGTCTGCTTCATTCATTCATAACGTACTTTCATTTTCATTTCGTTCATAGTCTAGTGGTACCACCAGTATAACCTAGGCATGTAGTTTTAAGACTTTCATTAGGTTCGTTGTGCAATGACCAAGAATGACGGCTAATGTCAGATTACTTGAATCTAACTCAACCTTTTTGGTTATCCTATCCTAACAACCTTTGGTATCATTCATTTCATTAATGTGCATCATTGAGGCTGGCCTCATTCATTCCATTGGGAACTTTAACTTTAACTGACATATATCATTGTGAGATCATGAAATCCATGTCTCCGCCACCACCGAAAAGAGGTTGGAATCAAACCGGCCAAAGTGATCGCAATAACAGTGCTAGCGACATGGGAATTTAACCCCGCGCCAGATCCCTATATTGGCAGTAATAGGTTCAAAGACTAGGAGATATAAGGAGACCCATACTCGGCATGCCGGACAGTCTCATCTCATGAGAGTTACGTGAACCTCCGCCCTTCCCGAAAGAAGGCATCACCGCTCATAGCTAGTCTATCGGTTCTCAGTATAAAGTTCCATTACATTCATCTCATACGTCATGGAAGCTGGCTTCTAGTATAATGACATCATAGCTCATTAGATGATTTCTCATCTCATCATTCGTATTGAGTGTGTTAAGCTCAATACTCTTGTTAGAGTGTTCATAGAGACTGGTCTCTTCATTATCTTACACTCTCATAGGTGAGTACGTATTGGTAACATTTACTTAGGCTCATTTGAGATTGCTCTTATCATTTACATTAGTCTCTTATCATCTTGTCACCACATTCATCATCATTAGCATCTTTGCTTTTCATAGTTATTCACCTCTTACTACGTGAATGTTCATTTCATCATATGCCAATTCACTTGGCCATTTGGTGTGTTTCACACCCTTACTTAACCCTTCTAGGGTTTCATTATTTCATTGTTCATTTCATCATATGCCAATGCACTTGGCCATTTGGTGTGTTTCACACCCTTACTTAACCCTTCTAGGGTTTCATTATTTCATTGTTCATTTCATCCTTTCATTGTTCATCTCATCATATGCCAATGCACTTGGCCATTTGGTGTGTTTCACACCCTTACTTAACCCTTCTAGGGTTTCATTATTTCATTTCATACATCTTAGGTTCACTTACTTTTGAACGTATGTTAGACTTATGTGTCTATACATACAAGCCATGAGGCTTCATTCGTAGTTCGTTAAGTGATTCTTACATTCCTAAGATTACGTAGTACAAGACTTATGTATCTTGTATTTATGCCAAGATCTTGAATTTGATCTAAGTGGGTGGCATTATTCTTGGACGTTTGTTCACGTATGACCTATGTATCAATACGGAAGTTTGGGCAAGGAAACCCATGTCTTGAATCAATTGAATGTCATTTACATCTTTAATGGATTTCATTCTAATATTCATAACATTTTAACTCTAAGTCAAATCACAATATTTACATTAAAGGCTTACTTTTCTAATTAAAATCTCTCTTGCATTGGCCGATGGGTTGTGGGTTCAATCCCCCACAACCCCATTTCGTTTTTCTTTTATTAATTTCGGCCTATGGGAGACTTTGGGACCCGGGGTCGAGTCCCCTCAGCCACACTACAATCCTCCTTTATTTTCCTTTCCCTTCCATTCGCTTAAGGCTGAGAGGTTGTGGGTTCGAACCCTCACAACCTGTTTATTTTATTCTCCTTTTTGAAAGTTGACTTATTTGAGTTGACTATGAGGTTGTGGGGTCGAATCCCCACAGCCTCATTTCATTTGTATTTTTTTTTTATTTTTTTTTTACTCCTCTCATCCGCATAGAGGTCGTGGGTTCGAATCCCATGTCTCTCAAAATTTTTCTTTATTTTTCCTTTTACTTAGTTTCTAACCGAGAGGGTGTGGGTTCGAATCCCACCCCTCTCATTTCTTATTTTCTTTTTCTTCACACTTAGTTCCCAGCCAAGGCAGGTTCTAATCCCCCTCACCACACGAATTTTCTTCTTCTTTAATTAAACTTTTCTTTCGATTTTAAAGGGGTGAGGTCTCGGGTTCGACCCTCAATGACCTCACCTAATCTTCCTTATTTTTCTTGGCATTCTAACCATCTTAATTTGGCAGCATATATCAACAAAAATGCTGGAAATTCAAAGTAATTTCTTTACTCATTTTTTTTTATCTCCTTTTGTTAGTAAATTCGTAGGACAATACATAGTTCATTTGGTACGTTCTTTACCACAATTTTTCACACTTCTTAACCAAAATGTTTGCTTCTAAATTCAGCCACACTTCATATCACATGAACATCACATTTTACATCAATTAGTGTACATAAAACAACAAACAAAACATTAACAAAATTAAGCCTCTAGGTCGAGACTCAACATGCCATACACATTTTCTTTCCTTAATTCGAACACGCACATAGTTGTCTTTTCATGACTTAAAGTACATCAAATACATTAACATTCATCACAAATATCACAAAATCCTAAGTCTACCAGCATTCATACCAACCTACATTCGTTGGGAGCTAATGACAGGGACATGCAACAGGGGATACAACCTTAGTTTTTGAACCGAATTTACTGAGTCCTAGGGGTCTCTTGGGAAAGGGACCAAGAGTAAGAAGACCCATACCTTGTTTTCTTGTTAAATGTCCAGAATGCTGCCCAAGAAAATCCTCCACAAATCAGTCCAAACGCCCACACTCACACCTCACCCGACTAGCGTAGTATGTTCTGCTTTAACGTTATCGGATTGCTTCTTCTTTGTGGTTTCTCTCTTTCAAGTTTTTGATGAACTGTTGCCTTTACTTTATTTTCCTTTTGCTGCTTGTTTTCTCACGTTTTCAGCCAAGAAAGAAAAGAGTGAAAGAGAGAGAGAAGTCGTGCAAAGAGAGTGGGGAAAATGGGAGATAGAAGTCTAGTGTAGGTAGAACTTTGTGGGTTTGAATTAGTCAATTTATTAATTAATAAAAATTAATAAAAAATCTGATTTCTTTCTCCTAAATCATATATTACTAATTATTTATTAAAACTAAATTAACACATTAAAATAAAAGCAAATTAAATCTTGCTCTTAGTGGGGTTCGAACCCGGGTGACCCCATTTTGCTAAAATGGGTCACTTCGGGTTGCCCCACCTGAATTTTATTATTTTTTTGAACTTAATTAATTTAATAATTAATTACTCAGGGTAATTACAATATTACCCTTGGCCTGGAAAAGACCATTTTACCCTTGGACCCTCAAAACTTAAGATTTCTTCTTTTGAGTCCGGTAAAAACTATTTCGATTAAATCTTCATTTTCGCGTGCCTCACATGGTTGGTTCCAACCTTTCCAAGCTCAATTAACTCCCCAAGTTAGTTGTCTTGGTCGTAGTAAGGGTTCTGAGGTCTGGTTCTACGCGTATCAATACGTGGGGACCTTGGTCTAATCGCAAGCATTCTTGAAGAACCTAAGTCTTGATCCTATTCATTTTTAGGGTTGTTACATTATCCCCCCCTTAGGAACATTCGTCCCCGAATGACACTACTAACTATATAGCGTAATGCTAGTCAGATCATAACATAGTTACTATACACAATCAAGCAATAGCAACAAAGAATGGAGAGATAAGGAACCTTAGACTTAAGAGTAGAAAGTCTAACCTCAAGGGCTGAATAGATGAGGGTAGCGGGATCTCATGTCGGCCTCGGCCTCCCACGTAGCACCCTCAACAAGATGATTCGTCCACAATACCTTCACTGTGGCAATCTCCTTGTGTACTCTATCAGCTCTTACATTTCCTCCCATTCGGACAATCCTTCATAATGTGACCCGATTTGCCACAACTATAACATCATTAGGGTCCATCATACATTATCCTCCATACATTATGCCACACTTCCTATTAGGTGGCCTCTCCTGGGCTGTAAAGTCTTACGAACTTCAGGGAGTAATCCCTGACTGATATCGAGCCCTGCTTAAGGTTGATGAATTCCTCAACCTTAGTCTCCTTCATTTATCTGGGAAAGAACTGCTCTAGAGTAGCCATCTTGAAAAGATCCCAAGTAATAGGACCTCATCCTAAGGCCTTGCTATCCTGTCACACCTTATACCAGGATTGAGCTACATCCTTTAGCTGGTAGGATGTCAACTCAGACTTCTTCACATCAATCAAACCCAACAGCCTGAGCTTGTAAAGTGCTAGCTTGGGCCATTTATACCAACGTTGTTATTACTTCATCATCTGTCAACCCATCTGGGTTAACAGGCATCTCTATTCCAGCAGCTGGATCCTGGGGGAAAACTTGGATTACCCCAGCAGCTGCTCCTCCAATATCTCCGCCTGCTTTTCTCCTTGTATTGATCTTTCGGAAACTTCAAGAGTTGATGTTAGACACGCTCATAACACCAAGAAAATCAGATATTAGGAAAAGCACGATAAGATCAGAAGAAGGGAAACTTTCCTACGCATCATGCAGTCTCTAATCCAGGATAGTGGTGCACTTCACTACCATGACTTAGAAACTACTCAATGTGGTTGATGTGAACTTATTATTTTCGTAATTTAACCTAGTGCTCTGATACCAACTTTGTCACGACCGGAATCTAGACCCTAGACGAGACCGGCGTCGTTGACCTCTCAGACGTCGCAGACAAGCCTACTTACGTCATTCTTACTTTACATAGGTTAATTTTAGCGGAAAATTTGAAACTTTTTGTTTCTAAACATTACTTACTAAACATTTCTAATACATTTGTAATTCGTTCAACATCAACCATCTAAACATTAAGAGATAAACAAATGAAAGGAATAGTTCATTAAACATAATTGTATAATTGCCAAAATGGCCCAATACATAGTCTGAAAGAAATAAGAAAGAAACGCTAGTGGAACATACCCCACTAGCTCAACTCCTAAACTAAGCTAGAACATAAAATAGTAGCATCCTCGAAAGCATGAGGACCTACCAAAGCCGGATGAATGCTGAACGTCCGGATAACTGCAGTGATGATCCTATAGCTCTACCGTCCACCTGTGCCTGCACTTAAAATAGTAGAGTTTGTATAGGGTTAGTACACACTTGTACTAAGTATGGGTATATGCCAGCACACACCAAGGACATGCATGAGAAAGAATAGCTCTTTCCTAACAACATGATTTTTGGAAGTCAAGTCAGTGGACTTGCCAAATTGAGATTCGAAAAGTTTCCTAATTTGGATTAGGAAAGTAAATGATCTTTCCAAATTTGGATTAGGAAAGTCAGTGAGCTTTCCAAATTTGGAATAGGAAAGTTATGCCATGAGAATAACATACATAATCATACTTTTCACATTTGCACACAGCACATAACATTTACACATAGCACATATCATATAGCATACAGTACATTTTACATGTAGCACATAACTTCTTTCATATCATTCATTCGTATGCCATGAGACCTTGGAATCATGGACTTGACATTAAGACATCCCATAAATGAAGGCTCAACATATGGGACCTCAACTAGGGAGTCTTCATTAGCAAACACAGAGTCTGCTTCATTCATTCATACGTACTTCATTTTATTTCGTTCATAGTCTAGTGTAACCACCAGTTATACCTAGGATGTAGTTTAAGACTTTCATTAGGTTCGTTGTGCAATGACCAAGAATGACCTAATGTCATTACTTGAATCTAACTCACCTTTTGATTATCCTATCCTAACACCTTTGGTATCATTCATTTCATTATGTGCATCATTTGAGGCTGGCCTCATTCATTCATTGGGAACTTTAACTTTAACTAACATAGATCATGTGAGTATCATGAAATCCAGTGTCTCCCCCACACCGAAAAGAGGTGGAATCACCGGCCAAAGTGATCCAATAACATGCTAGCGTACATGGGAATTTAACCCCGCCAGATCCCTATATTGGCAGTATAGGTTCAAAGACTAGGAGATATAAGGAGACCCATACCCGGCATGCCGGACAGTCTCATCTCATGAGAGTTACGTGAACCTTCCGCCCTTCCCGAAAGAAGGCATCACCGCTCATAGCTAGTCTATCGGTGCTCAGTATAAAGTTCCATTACATTCATCTCATACGTCATGGAAGCTGGCTTCTAGTATAATGACATCATAGCTCATTAGATGATTTCTCATCTCATCATTCGTATTGAGTGTGTTAAGCTCAATACTCTCATTAGAGTGTTCATAGAGACTGGTCTCTTCATTATCTTACACTCTCATAGGTGAGTACGTATTGGTAACATTTACTTAGGCTCATTTGAGATTGCTCTTATCATTTACATTAGCCTCTTATCATGTTGTCACCACATTCATCATCATTAGCATCTTTGCTTTTCATAGTTATTCACCTCTTATTACGTGAATGTTCATTTCATCATATGCCAATGCACTTGGCCATTTGGTGTGTTTCACACCCTTACTTAACCCTTCTAGGGTTTCATTATTTCATTGTTCATTTCATCATATGCCAATGCACTTGGCCATTTGGTGTGTTTCGCACCCTTACTTAACCCTTCTAGGGTTTCATTATTTCATTGTTCATTTCATCCTTTCATTGTTCATCTCATCATATGCCAATGCACTTGGCCATTTGGTGTGTTCACACCCTTACTTAACCCTTCTAGGGTTTCATTATTTCATTTCATACATCTTAGGTTCACTTACTTTTGAACGTATGTTAGACTTATGTGTCTATACATACAAGCCATGAGGCTTCATTCGTAGTTCGTTAAGTGATTCTTACATTCCTAAGATTACGTAGTACAAGACTTATGTATCTTGTATTTATGCTAAGATCTTGAATTTGATCTAAGTGGGTGGCATTATTCTTGGACGTTTGTTCACGTATGACTTATGTATCAATGCGGAAGTTTGGGCAAGGAAACCCAAGTCTTGAATCAATTGAATGTCATTTAAATCTTTAATGGATATCATTCTAATATTCATAACATTTTAACTCTAAGTCAAATCACAATATTTACATTAAAGGCTTACTTTTCTAATTAAAATCTCTCTTGCATTGGCCGATGGGTTGTGGGTTCAATCCCCCACAACCCCATTTCGTTTTTCTTTTATTAATTTCGGCCTATGGGAGACTTTGGGACCTGGGGTCGAGTCCCCTCAGCCACACTACAATCCTCCTTTATTTTCCTTTCCCTTCCATTCGCTTAAGGCTGAGAAGTTGTGGGTTCGAACCCTCACAACCTCTTTATTTTATTCTCCTTTTTGAAAGTTGACTTATTTGAGTTGACTATGAGGTTGTGGGGTCGAATCCCCACAGCCTCATTTCATTTGTATTTTTTTTTTATTTTTTTTTTTACTCCTCTCATCCGCATAGAGGTCGTGGGTTCGAATCCCATGCCTCTCAAAATTTTTCTTTATTTTTCCTTTTAATTAGTTTCTAACCGAGAGGGTGTGGGTTCGAATCCCACCCCTCTCATTTCTTATTTTCTTTTTCTTCACACTTAGTTCCCAGCCAAGGCAGGTTCTAATCCCCCTCACCACACGAATTTTCTTCTTCTTTAATTAAACTTTTCTTTCGATTTTAAAGGGGTGAGGTCTCGGGTTCGACCCTCAATGACCTCACCTAATCTTCCTTATTTTTCTTGGCATTCTAACCATCTTAATTTGGCAGCATATATCAACAAAAATGCTGGAAATTCAAAGTAATTTCTTTACTCATTTTTTTTTTATCTCCTTTTGTTAGTAAATTCGTAGGACAATACATAGTTCATTTGGTACGTTCTTTACCACAATTTTTCACACTTCTTAACCAAAATGTTTGCTTCTAAATTCAGCCACACTTCATATCACATGAACATCACATGTTACATCAATTAGTGTACATAAAACAACAAACAAAACATTAACAAAATTAAGCCTCTAGGCCGAGACTCAACATGCCATACACATTTTCTTTCCTTAATTCGAACACGCACATAGTTGTCTTTTCATGACTTAAAGTACATCAAATACATTAACATTCATCACAAATATCACAAAATCCTAAGTCTACCAGCATTCATACCAACCTACATTCGTTGGGAGCTAATGACAGGGACATGCAACAGGGGATACAACCTTAGTTTTTGAACCGAATTTACTGAGTCCTAGGGGTTTCTTGGGAAAGGGACCAAGAGTAAGAAGACCCATACCTTGTTTTCTTGTTAAATGTCCAGAATGCTGCCCAAGAAAATCCTCCACAAATCAGTCCAAACGCCCACACTCACACCTCACCCGACTAGCATAGTATGTTCTGCTTTAACGTTATCGGATTGCTTCTTCTTTGTGGTTTCTCTCTTTCAAGTTTTTGATGAACTGTTGCCTTTACTTTATTTTCCTTTTGCTGCTTGTTTTCTCACGTTTTCAGCCAAGAAAGAAAAGAGTGAAAGAGAGAGAGAAGTCGTGCAAAGAGAGTGGGGAAAATGGGAGATAGAAGTCTAGTGTAGGTAGGACTTTGTGGGTTTGAATTAGTCAATTTATTAATTAATAAAAATTAATAAAAAATCTGATTTCTTTCTCCTAAATCATATATTACTAATTATTTATTAAAACTAAATTAACACATTAAAATAAAAGCAAATTAAATCTTGCTCTTAGTGGGGTTCGAACCCGGGTGACCCCATTTTGCGAAAATGGGTCACTTCGGGTTGCCCCACCCGAATTTTATTGTTTTTTTGAACTTAATTAATTTAATAATTAATTACTCAGGGTAATTAATATTACCCTTGGCCTGGGAAAGACCATTTTACCCTTGGACCCTCAAAACTTAAGATTTCTTCTTTTGAGTCCGGTAAAAACTATTTCGATTAAATCTTCATTTTCGCGTGCCTCACATGGTTGGTTCCAACCTTTCCAAGCTCAATTAACTCCCCAAGTTAGTTGTCTTGGTCGTAGTAAGGGTTCTGAGGTCTGGTTCTACGCGTATCAATACGTGGGGACCTTGGTCTAATCGCAAGCATTCTTGAAAAACCTAAGTCTTGATCCTATTCATTTTTAGGGTTGTTACATGGCCGCTCCTCTGCCCTTTGTTGCATGGGGAATGGATATTATCGGACCAATTGAGCCAAAAGACTCTAATGGACATTGATTCATTTGGGTCGCAATTTATTACCTTACAAATGGGTGGAGGTGATCACTTTCAAAGCAGTTACTAATAAGGCGGTCGTGGATTTTGTTCATTCGAACATCATTTTGTCGATTTGGTATCCAAGAGTATCATCACATATAATGCTGCAAACCTTAATATCAATATGACGAATGAGGTATGTGAGCAGTTCAAAATTGTCCTCCATAATTCTACCCGATACCGACCAAAATCCAACAGAGCTGGGGAGGCAGCCAACAAGAATATCAAAAAGATTCTCAAAAAGATGGTTCAAGGCACCAGAAAATGGCATGAGAAGCTGCTTTTTGTACTTTTAGGATATCGCACAATAGTGCGCACCTCGATTGGTGCAACTCCATATTTGCTAGTGTATGGGACTAAGGATCTGATTCCAGAAGAAGTTCAAATTCTATCGCTTTGAATTATTTTTTAGGCTCAAATTGAAGATATTGTATGGGTCAAAATCGACTAGAGTAGCTCGCATTAATAAATGAGAAACGATTGACGGGCGTCTGTTTTGGTCAGCTTTGTCAGCAAAGAATGGCTCGTGCATACAAAAAAAAGGTGTTCCCAAGAAACTTTGAAGTAGGTAAACTAGTGTTAAAGTGCATTCTCCTGCACCAAGAAGAAGCCAAGGGAAAGTTTGCCCCAAATTGAAAAGGTCCATATCTTATCAAGGAAGTATTGTCCAAAGGAGCTCTGCACCTTACTGATGTGGAGGGAAAAATCACAGGCATAATTGTTAATGCAGATGCAGTCAAAAGATACTACATCTAATGCGTTCTAAGGTACTGCGACAAGTTTAGGGTTGGAAGATCAAAGGAACATCTTCCAAAACAAATCCTCTCTTTGAACATTTGAACTACGTTTGACCTGATTCCGAAAGGATACGTAGGCAACCTTTTGGAGTTCGGTCATACCAAAAATAAATCAGTCTTCCAATATTTATAGAAAACTGGGGCATTTTTTATTTTATTTTTGATAGAATAGTGTAAGATTGTAATTTTGTTTATGACTTTATTCTAGCAACCGACATTTTGATCAACTATAAGAATAATAGATTCAATGTGTCTTGCGCACATTATTGATCATCAGAGGCAACATTTTTGGGCAAAAAAAAACTTATGAGTGAAAATCCTTGGAGGCACCATAAGTAAAAAAAATGAAATGACAGAGTCTTATCGGTGAAAACCTTCATAGGCACTATAAGACAACAAAAGAGAATATCTTATCGATGAAGATCCTGAGGGCACCTTAATATAAAGGGAGAGAACATCATCGGAAGAAATCTGCAAAGATGAACATTTATCGACACCTCTACATGAAGTATACATAGATCAATTGACGATGCTCATATTTTGAGAACTAAAGAACTCAAATGGATCAGGGGTCAAATCCAAAGTGCATGTCATGGTTCACTTAAAGTCGATATACGCCTCCAGATAAGTTCTCTTTCTCATTTTTATTTAAAATGGAATGTCATTCCTTACGTTCATAGTCTTTATTGATCCAATCTTTCACACTCTTAAGTCAGACATTTTTCTAGTATTTTCGGCATAATCCTTTGATGAAATAAGGTAAAAGATTGTAAAGCTTACTGCGATTTTCCAAAAGGTAAAGTTGAATATCTGATTTGACATGCCATGGAGCAAGGATTAAAATGCCCCAGATCTTCACTGAAAACTCGTGAAGAACATTATATTATCCATACGTCAAGAAAATATATTTAAAAGAAGAATTCATTCCTTGGGACATTAGTCGCACCACGATATTTGGTAGTACCAAAGATCAAGGCCCTTGAATTGACAAAGAGAGAGCTTCAAAGGTTGTTCAACCAAGAATTTGGAGTAGAGGAGGAGAAATTGGTCAGGAGTATGGTCAAGTCATCAGAGCATCAAAGCCACACACCAACCACCACTTTAAACTATCAATTTTATTTTCCTTTTAATTTTTCTCAGAACGGGAACAAAAGAAAATGCAAGATTACAAGTCAAAAATGAAACATCACAAAAAGGAAGTTCTCCAAAGTCTTCACATGTTTGTTGTTTCATCTCATGCTATTCGCATTCTCGCCTCTTAATTCGAGAGCTTCAGTCAATACGCATCAATTTGAATTTTTTGCAATACGCACATAACATTTGTTCATGTGCAACACGGGCCGTCCTTTATTCATTTGTAATACGCACCACGCACCACGCACCAATAAAAATTTCGGCAAACATACAGTCGTGTTTAATTCATGTGCAATGCGCACCAGTCCTTGTTCACATGCAATACACATCGATTTTCAATTCATGGACAATACGCACCATATGCATATCTTAGGCAATACACACCAACATTCATGGGTTATACACATTATATTTACATTTGGGTGATACACCTAATCTTAGGTCAATCCACAAAGATAATACATCTTATGTCAAAACTCTCAGCGCAATAAGGTCATTCCTCCTTTTCTCTCTAGGGCTATACGTCCTAGTTAAAGATTCTCACATTTTCTTCTTCCCTAAAAGAAACACATCCTTTTAGATTTTTCATTTTTTTATCTTGAGTTTTGTGTTTCAACTGCCAACTCAAGTTAAAGAATGCACCTGAGGATGATCAACAAGCAACTAAGAGAGCATGAAGATAAATCTTAGAGATAATAACACACAGAGAAAGTCGAAGATCAAGACGAGACCATAAGAAAAAACATCAAGTAGGGACCTTGTAACTCCTCTAATGTAGAGAGACATATATCTCTAGTTATTTTCTTTGTCACTATAGGCAGTAGATGGTGACAAGCAATACGAAGAAATCTTTTGACCACCGTTTCTGACAGTTTTGGCTATGAAAGGGTCTCGAACTACACTAACCTGATTTTATTTTAATGAAGGATATGCAGGCAACCTCTGAAGCAAGATTCAGTCATCTTTTTTAAAATGGACTTATCGGAGTTAGAAACAGTAAAAAAAAATTGTCACTTCGTTCACTTTCTTTGCTTGAAAACTCTTCATGTTTCAAAGCAAAATAGGGCATGCTGTGAACACCTAATTTTTGATGTGTTTATTTTACCCCTATAATATATAGTAATGGTTTTTTTATATATATTTTTATTTATATTTTTAGGTTGTTTGTCTTTGTTTGTATTATTATTTTTATTGGCCCAAATGACCTAATTTTGTTTGAATTGAGCTGAATTAGATCAATTTCTGTTGGCCCAATTATTTTTGACTCGGTCCAATAGAAATGGTCAAGATAGAATGTCAATCATTCATGATATTCTTATACGAGGTCTACTATTGGACCCAAAAAACAATACAAAACTCCAAAAATTAATATTTTTTATTTAGATTTTTATTTTCTTCTTTCCTTTGCTCCTGCTGCTGCTGGCCGGCCACAAACTTTTTGGCCGGAAAAATTTTCAAAAAGTTATCATCTCTTCATTTCACCCTCCTCTACACAAATTCACAAACCATTCATCTATATCTATAGTCAGACTTCGTAGATGTAAGAAAAACCAAATATGAATCGTCACTCTTTTTCCTTAGATTTAAGAAGTTTCGGTCATCCCCATCCCAAACCCTTTACATAAATGTATAGAGCTCTTCAAGGGCTGTCGTTTGATATAAATTTTAGGTCCAAAATCCATCAAAAAAAATTTGGCGACCTTCATTTACCCGAAAATTTATGTTAATCTTTTCCCCCTCTCAACCTCTATCCAAATCCGTTATTATCATCTTCTTTTAACCATATAAGTTGTTTGGGTGTCGGATTTTGTATTGTTTTGTTAGTGTTCTTTATGTTTATCATGTTGGTGTTGTTACTTGAATTTTTTTTAATTTCATTTTTATATTATTATAATTTTAATTTTTCTGCCCTAATTTGTTGTATTAGATCTTCAAAATAGTTTAAATGGTTAGATTTTGGGTTGGTGGACTGATTTTCTTTTGATTTTTGGGTCTTGATGAAATGGGTCAACATTTTGGGCCTTTTTTAGAATTTTCAGATAACTCATTAGCTATTCTTCAATCAATGAATAAAAGAAATGGGTCATCTAAAATGACATCTGGGTCTATCTTAAATTTTCTGATGAACCATATAACTATTATTCAATTAATGAATAAATGAAATTGGTCATCTTAAATGACTATTGGGCCTATTTTAAAATTTACAGATGGTCCATTAGCTATTATTCAATTAATGAATAAAAGAAAGGGGAAATTTATCAAAACAACAATATTTTAGTCTTTAGAGTGACTCCATAACAACATTTTAACTATTTAGTAAAAATGACAATGTTTTAGTTTGTTAACATGAGTTATGTATTTTTTTTATTTAAGTAAATACATATACTTAATAATAAAAATTAGAGTAAAACATGGAACTTGAAACATCTAAAAAGGTAAAAACGACACCAGTAATTCTTCAGTTACAATTTTAAAAGCTGAAATGTTGTCATTATTTAGTTATGTATTTTCTTTTATTTAAGTAAATACATATACTTAATAATAAAAATTAGAGTAAAACATGGAACTTGAAACATCAAAAAAGGTAAAATGACACCAGTAATTCTTCAGTTACAATTTTAAAAGCTGAAATGTTGCCATTATTTGTGTTGAGTGTTTTTTTGCTCATTTGTTCTTAATAATTTCAAAAAATCTATATATACAAAGAAAGTTTTGTCTTCTTAATTAAAAATGTACACTTATATTTTGTTAATTTGCAAGTGTCGTAACTCGTAATTTAGTTGAACTTCAATTTTTGATTTTTAGTCATACGTGTAATAATTGATATAGTATATATGTAAACATGACCAAAAGGGAAAAAAATGAATCAATATTTTGATATATAGTTCCTTTAATTTATTAATCATGGCGTTAGTATGAATGATTTTTTTTTTGGAAAATTGTTAAAATAATAACATTTTAACATTTAATGGGGCCTCATAGCAGAACTTTTAATATTTATTAAAAATGTCAATATTTTAGTTTGTTATATTGTTGATTTATGTATTTTTGTCATTTGTTTAATTTGAAAAAACTACAATTAGTTATTAAAGAGTGGATAAAATTAAGGAAAATAATATTTCAAATAAGGTAATTTTTAAATTTAAACTAACAAAGTTACCATAAATACTAATCATAATTTTTGTATAACTTTAGGTAGGCCTAGACTTTTTTCACTATTCTTATGTTGTTTTCATCTTTTATTTTTGGGATTAAAATTTACAAAATTTCTTTCATATTATACGTGTTTGGTTCAACAATTGACATTACTTCTCTCTCCCTTAAAGCTCAAATTTTAATATTAATTTTAACTCTCCATTGAAAATATTCAATATGTGTCGAATTGAAGTCTATTGATTTAAGATTTTTGCTGGTAGTGAAGAAGATTTTAGAATGAATACAGAATAAAAAAATACAAAACTTGTTGGCCTACAAAGTTAGCTTGAAATACAAAGTGAGCACAAAAAATCTAAAACTTGTTGGCATATACTTAAAATTAATACAAAATAAAAAAGAAATACAACAGTTGTTGGCATACAAAATGAGCACAAAAAAACCAAAATTTGTTGGCATACATTTAGAATTAATACTAAATTAATAAAATACAAAAAATTTGTTGGCATACAAAGTGATATTGAAATAGAAAATGATATTGAAATACAAAGCGAGCATAAAAAATCTAAATTTGTTGGCATACACTTAGAATTAATACAAAATAAAAAAGAAATACAACACTTGTTGTCATCACATAGTTAGAATATATACAAAAAAATGTATGAAGCCTAATTTAGAATAACATACAAAATTCTGTAAAACTATTAATCTAATACAAAATTAAACATATACATAATTTGAAATGAATCACACCTACAAAATAAATACAAGTTACACCTAAAAAAAACACAAATTTTAGCAAGATACACATGAATTTTTTAATGAATACAAAATGCAACAAATAATAAACACAGTAAAGAATACAATTTGATAGTTTAGATACAAAATTCAACATGCCATAAAGATTCATCACCCTGATCTTCAACAATTTTATCAATTTTTCAAATATTGACATTCGAAAATGACACTTCTTCACATGACACACCTTTCAGATCAAATTCAATACTTTTGAGCGATTTATCCTAATATTGACACTTCAAAAAGGACACTTCTTCACCTGATACTTCTTCCAGATCTATATCCGTCATACAAAACATATAAATACTTTCGTATCTCAATATTTCGCAAAAAGTTGAAAATCTTTTGAATGATTTCTAAGATTTCTTAGAAAAATGGAGGATTTTGATTTAAGAAAAAAGACAAGGTTTAAAGTTATTTGAGGATATGGAATAATGAAAAATATCTTTAGAGAGAAAAAAGAGAAATGATAGAATTTGGTATAAAATATTTAGAGAATAAAAAGTGGGTAATGGGATATATTATTTATAGTCAAAAAGTGGGCCTAATTAGAGAAATAAAAGGAAGGTAAATGGACTATATAAGGATACATTTTATTTGTTAAAATACTATCATTCTGGCATTTTAAATAAATATTTTTTATTGTTGTTATTTTGACTAAATATGTTATGTATTATGACTTAAATGCGAATTTTTCTTAAAAGGAAATGAGTCATCTAAAATGACAATTGGGTCTATTAAAAAATTTTCAGATGACCCATTAGCTATTATACAATTAATGAATAAAATAAATGAGTCATCTAAAAGGGCAAAACAATCTTTTAGTTAATCTGAAAAAAAAGGAAAAAAAGAAAAAGAAAATTTCATTGGTCATCTTGGTTGGCACCTTGGGAAAACAAAGAGTCCAATGCATGCATTAGCTCTTATGTTTTCAAGAGGAGTGATGTTTAATTCTCAACACCTACTTAAACCCTATTCTTCTTTCATTTTCAAAGGGATACAGAATAAAACAGAGAAAAAAACGAGAACAAAAATTGGAAATGAGAAAAACATAAGAAAAACAAAAGTCTTCTACTTCTTAAAAAAAATAATTCATCTTTGGTGGTCTTTGAAATTCAATTAAGTTTGCTTTCATTATTTGTTTGTCATCAACTTTAGGTATTCCTTTTTACATTTCACATGTAATCTTGAATTAATTTTTATGTTCTTCTATATTTGATTAAGTTGTTTGTATTTTAAGTTTTTTTTATTTAGTTATTACTATTGTGATTCTAATGTGATTATGTTTATTATTATGTCATTTAGTTTGTATTAAGTTTTTTTTATTTAGTTAAGTCTATTGTGATTCTCATGTGTTTCTCTTTATTATTATGTCATTTAGTTTGCATTAAGTTTTTTTTTTTAAAAAATTTAGTAAAGTCTATTGTGATTGTCATGTGACTATATTTATTCACGTACATATATATATTTATTATTAATTGGTGTTAACTTTAATTTTACCTCATTATAGAATTAATAAGTAAACTCATGCTTTGCTAAAAAAATAAATAAAATAACAATCTCAAAATATTTTTTTATTTTTTTTAGTTTCTGGTCACCTCAAGAAGAAAAAAAGAGGCTGTTTTTTTTTACGAAAATGTAAAACTGGTCATTTTTACAAAAAGAATAAATCTGGTCATTTTTGCAAACAAATGTAAATCTGATCACTTTTACAAAAAATGTAAATCTGGTCATTTTGTAAAAAAATATAAATCTGGTCATTTTTACAAAAAGAATAAATCTGATCATTTTTACAAATAAATGTAAATCTAGTCATTTTGCAAAAAAATATAAATCTGGTCATTTTTGCAAATAAAAAATGTAAATCTGGTCTTTTCATAAATTCTATTTTTTTTTCTTTCTCTTAAATAAATATATGAAATGACAATTGAAATAAAAATACAAAATCGACTAATTTGGCTTAGTAATCTAACTATTAGATAAAAATGAATATTTTTGCAATCTTCTTTCAAAGAGAAAAATGTGGCCATTTTGTATAAAATAAAAATTTTCTAAAATGGTCCGTTATGGAATTTTATCAATAAATAATAATAATTAAAACTAGTATAACACTACTTGTTCTAATAGGAGACTAAACTATTATTCTAAAAAAAATGATTTATTTTCTTAACCTTTAAACCTTATGGATCCATTTTGTAAGAAACCATTTCACAAACATGTTCATAGTTGTATATGAGAACACGATTTATGACATCATTGATTCTTTATTCTCAAAGAATCCTCAAATCATTTACATCAACTTCATAAGAAATGTGTATCATCATAATTAAATTCATCGTTCATTGTTCGTAAGCTTCATCATATGTTCAATTATAAAAACTCATGGTTCACTCCTAGGTTCATATGAATTTAACTTAAAATCATGTAATTACCCAATTCATGCATAAAAATATAGAAAATAATCAATTGAATCATAATTTAAAAGAACCTACATAGATTAATAAAATCCTTAATTTGAATTAATAATCTAACTTGTAACATTAAAGCTTTTAGGAACACTACATAGGAAAGGACTACATAGGTGAATACTAGCATACACTTGTGATCAATTCCCACAATCTATGGTGAATGGGAGATCCTTACTTGAAACCCTAGATTCTTCTTCCTTATCCTTACAGACAATTTTGGAGGTGATCTTAAACAAAAATTTAGGAAGTAGGTGAATTATTTAGAATCGGTAGTTTCAGGACTTAATCCACTTATATATGTGTTAAAATAGGGGATAATGTAACATGGTTTTGGTATCAGTATCAAACACCTATGGGAAAGACCCAAAAACCCTTTAAACTAACTGCCAACCCCATTTAATGGAGCCTTAAATTTAAGCAAACTTTGATGGAGCATGTCCACGGCTTGTAGGACCTCGTACCACTCATAGACCCCAAAAGTAGAACTCAAATATTGATCATAAAATTTCACTAAGTCTGGGATCTTCCAACAAGACATATCAATGACTCGTAGCTCACTTGAATGACCGTCTAAGGCAATCATAGAATGACATACTGAAACTGTATTTTTCTAACACTTAACAAAACTTCAGCGGTTGTCTTTCTACGACGTGTAGGAAATCCAACATTCTGTAGATGGGAATTGTAGACCACTATTGACAGCCCAATTCCATATTTTCCTTTTCTTTTCAACTTTCCCACTTACAATATATTACAATATCTTCCACTTGGGAATAATCATCCTCAAATTGAATCAAGATAACATGAACAGAGTAGGAGAGAAACTAACCACCAAAGATGAATGTAATTTAATAAAAATGCAAATAATCATGGAATATCACTCCTAGTGAAACCATAACCTAAAAATGAGGTTTTTCATGAACATACATGCGCATGAAATACAAGAGAATGACTAAGACACATCAATTTGAAAGAATGAACCATGAGGGGCCAATACCTCGAGCTAGAATACGAGGGGACGAAAAAAAGATGAGGATACATAATCATCGTATCGACCTCTACCTCCCAAGTACCACCCTCAACAAATTGATTCCTCAAAAGAACCTTCACAAAAGAAACATCTTCGTTTTCCAAGGGCTTACCGGTCTAAAATCTCAATAGGATCTTTTTCATAAGAATGAATCTCCTTAAATCCCATAACTTCCAAAGGAACAATAGTTTCCGGATCTCAAACAAACTTCTTCAACAAGGAGGCATTGAATAATAAATGTACAGATGCTAAATCATTAGAAAACTAATGTTCATAAGAAACCTTGCCTATGTGCATCAAAATCAGACATGGGCCTACATACCAGGAACAAAGCTTCCCCTTCTTTCAACACCTCATGACACCCTTCATAAGTTACTTTTTCAAGTAAACTCAATCATCAACATCAAACACAAAATCTTTATTTCTAACATTGGCATATGACTTTTCTCGACTTTGAGCTATTTTTTGACTTTATCTTAAAAGTCAAACATTCTTAGTTGCCTCATGTACCAACTCGAGATCTATCAAAGAAATTCATCAACTTCAAACCAGTCCAATAGAGATCTTCACATCCTACAATAAAGAGACTCAAATAGAGTCATACAAAATACTTGAATGATAGCTATTATTATATGCAAACTCAATCAAGGGCAAGTGATAGTCCCAATTACCCTTGAAATCAATCACTCAAGCTCTCAAAATATCTTCAAAGGTTATTCTACTGCGCTCAGCTTGGCCATTGATTTGAGGATAAAAGACAGTATTGAGCTAAACACGAGTACCAGGACCCTTTTGGAATGACATCCAACATTGAGAAGTAAATTGAGTACCTCGATCGGCGATAATGGACAACTTTACTCCATGCAACCTTACCATATTTCTAATACAAAGCTTGTTATAATCCCCCAATGTGAATTAAGACTTAAAAATATGAAAGTGAGTTTATTTCTTCATTCGGTCCATTGAGTCCTAATGGGATGAAACTGAGTTGATTTCTTCATTCAGTCCACAATAGCACAAATCTAGTCAAACTGACGATAAGTGTGAGGTAAACCTGTAATGAAGTCCATATTAAAATCTTCCCTACTTCCCTAAAAAAATATGCTAATGTCTTAAGTCTTAATTTATTATATTAGTAATATTCAAGTATCACAACAATTTAACAAACGGGAAAGTAATACATTTTCATATAAATTACTAAAAATATTATGATTACATGTCATCTTTCTCATTATGGTGGTGATAACAATTTATAACACTATCTACCAAAATCTTAGCTATATTATCCATAGGACAAAATTGATAAAAATGAGGCCTAGGACACGTCCACAGAAGCCAATATTTCTATATTTTAGCTTTAGTTTGGCCAATATTTCTATATTTTAGCTTTAGTTTGGCCCATTTGATTACTTCTTTATGATATTGGATTTCTTATATATATTTTTGATAATCATTATCGATTTTACTTAATGAAAAACTATCTAATTATACAAACATTTATATCGTACTTACTAATTCTCCCTATAGTTTTAAAACAATGTATTTAGGTGTACCTGACTTGAAATATCATATGAAATTATTAATTATTGTCACACTATGTAACTATTTCTAATTATAAGGAGAAATATTGGCTTCTGTGGACGTGTCCTAGGACTCATTTTTATCAATCTTTTCCTATGGATAATATAACTAAGATTTTGGTAGATAGAATGTAGTTTGTCCATATATTTTACATTTAAGTTGGGACAAGAGTAGAATGAAGTCAACAACCTAGCACACAAAGCAACTTGCTGGTTTATTGTATACCCGTAGAGACAAAAAGACGAAATAAGAAACATTTTCCTAATTTCATCATTTGATTTTGCTTGTAACTCCTAAAGAAAATAATGGAACTTTACCAATCAGTTAAATGAATGAAAATGAATGTCTACAACTAAGTTTTAACTTTTAAGTGATTGCCGATGTCTCTTTGTGTTTTTCCACCTAACTTTTACATTGCAGAGAGGAGGAGGATTATACTTTTTAGTTATTTCTAATTAAAATAGATACATAAAAGTTGGATCCAATGAAACCTAGATCAATGTAATCTTCTTTGTTACCTGAAACAATGTGGTTTAAGCTCAGTATTAGAGAAGTATGTAGTATTCAACATTTTCACTGCACCTTTCATAAGTTTGAATTTCTTTTATATTCTTTTCATAGGATTACCATGTATCATTCACAATGTGTTGGAATTCAATATTTCTCGCCAAGTGATTCAGAAACATGTACAGTTCAGGAATTCTAGTCTATTTCTAGATAAGCCCACCAATTCATCCAAGCATCATTGAACAATAATATCAATGTGCTATTTTAATTACACTAGGAAATTCCTTGTGCTTATGCAACTTATTAAATAGCCTAATATTTCATACATAATATAAAGCAAAACTATGAGACAATCCAGTCAAATGTCATGGTGTAACTTTGTTGTTCAGTGTCAATCAACATTTAAGTTATCATGTATAGAGAGATGTATGTGCTCTTCTCTGTTCATCTTCTCATTGACCATTTCTAAAAACTTCATAGTTGTAAGAACCAAATTGGCCAAAAAAACTTCCACTGTTGTCAATTACTAATGACCGACTATATTTCTATTAAAATCTGGAAGCATAAGGTAGAGAGAGAAGAATGTATCAAACATTATGCTTTATATAGAAGATGAAAACTGTCATGTTTAGTTATTTTTAATTAAATAGCTAACATTGATTAAATGAAACCTATATCACAACTCACAATGAGCTAGTTCGGAAGTATAGTTACTTCTAAATATTGAAATTCCTGTGCTCTATGCTCAAACAAAATGCGGGTAATTGGAAGTCCAAAATACAGGATAGGAACAACAAAAACAACAAAAATTATTTGATATTAATTCTTCCAAGGTACAATTACAACATAAGCATACTTAACAATTATAAATGACTAGACCTTCTCAACGAGGGGAAATTGCTGTATGCATTTCTAATTTATTACTATTTATTTCTTAGCTTTTGATTTTTGCTCACATGGTACACTCTACACAAATTTATACTATCAAACATTTTAGACATATCAACTTATCAAGTAATCTCACAGTACAGTGACTGAACAGAAAGAATAATCTTCACAAGACAAAAATATTACAGATGAAACAAAATAATGAGTACTAATGCCAACTGCCACAACTTCTCATTGAATTACGGAGAATGTGTCTATATGATGCTTTCTTTCACATCTTACTTACACCTATTTCCCTCTTTATGTTTCTTTCTTATATAAGTCTTGGAAGAGTATGTTGATTCTGGCTTATCAAAGTCTTGGGGTAGTGTATGGTGATCTCAGTATTTCCCCTCTCTAAGTCTACAAGAGCACATTTGTAGAAGTCATTCATCATTCATAGACTAATGAAGAGATTTTTTTCTTTCGATTTTTTGGACTTTAACTCTATTTCCTCTATTCAAATATGTCTTTATCATGCTTCAAACTGATGACAACAATGAATGTATATACCACAAGTCACAAAGATAAGTTTGGTATTTGGTCGTTAAACTGACTTACATGGATTCTGCTACAGGTGGTACTTTTGCGCTCTATTCCTTAATATGCAGCCATGCCAAAGTTAGCATTCTGCTTAACAGACAAGTTGCCTATGAAGCTCTTTCTATCAACAAACTTGATCACCTTCCTGAGACAAAATATTACATTAAAAAAAATAATGAGTACTAATGCCTATTGTCACGACTTTTATGTGAATTACATAGAATCCCCCAGATACCCGTAATTCCCGATGTGTACAAAACAAATACTTTTAGATACTAGCTTAAAAAAACACAAGACAAGGTTTTACAAGGCATTGCTAAAAACAAAAGAATCTGATAGATTCAGTTAATACACTACAGATCTAAGGGTTACAAAACACAATAACCATTAAGGCGTATCAGTAGAACTAGATGCGTATACGAAGTTTTTTTAAATTTTAGGGCTCAAATTGAAACTTTATTTTAGGCCCCCAATTACGTTGAGCCGCCCCTGAGTAGGACAAAGAATCTTGGAGGTTGATTCGAATAGATAACACTCATCTTAAAGTCAGTTTCTTCTGAAGGCATAACTAAAAGGAGGTAATTGTGGTGCCAATTAGGTGTTGATTTAAACAAGAAGATAACTGAATAGACAATTTTTTATCTCACATCCAACTATTAATGCAGTAATATTCCTTCACTAAAGCTGAAGACTTTCCAAATTTTAAAAATATAATCTCCAAAATCACCTATTCAAAAATCGATAGAGAGAGAGTCATTCTAGAATACTGCCGCATGTGAAGAAACTAGGGTTTCAACTGAATGTCCCTGTGATGAAAGGGGGAAACAAACGAGTCTCATAAAAGTTTAATAAATGCCTTAAGTGACCTCATGAGGTGTTTTATTGAAAAAAAATATTATTGACCAAATTTAATTAAAAAAAGACCTCATGAGGTCTTTTATTGTAAAAAAATTTATTATTGACCAAATTTAATCTTGTTTTTATAAAAGAAACCTCACCAATTATCTAAAATTAAATAATTATATTTTATTTAAATAAAAGCTACCTCGTGAGTGAATATTTTAGTTAAAGTCACATTAAAAATAAATTTTTAATTAAGCGACATATACTATTCTTCGGTGGATTTGTTAAAATATATAATCGACCTCATGAGGTCTCTCGCGTTAAAAAAATAGATGCAAATAGCAACCTCATGATGTCTCGCGACCTATTTTTAAGGTCTATTTTAGCAGTTTCTTTAGAAGTGAGGGTACCACTGCCTAAAATATGAGAGACATTGATATTTTCAATGCATAGAGGTAAAAAAGACTCTAGTACTAGTATTGTAGATTTTGTTATTGATGCTTTCATCTAAGATGTGAACAATATTATACTACTCATGTAATGTACGCACACTAATGAGAGACGTCTGATAATACAATACATATTCACCTAAGATAGTTCACACATGAGCAGCATGTTCATACCGTTATTTGGTCTCTTCGAAAAAGATGAGAACAAATATTGGTTTACTTAGCCCATAACAACACCATTAAAAGCTTTGTCAATGTTATACTTCAAGTGACGCTTGAAGATGGCAAAGTAATGATGTTTAAAATCAAATGTGATGCCTACGTGGGAAAATAAAGTGAGAAAAAGGTTTCACGATTATAGTGTAAGAAAATTTGAAAAGGGGAATTAATGGCAGCTATAGAGTCTCACTGGGGATTCTTTAAGAAAAGCAGCCTTTCGAATTCCAACAGGGGACCATATTTTTCAATGTATCCTTCTTCTTTAGTAAATATGGTAAAAATTTCATACTTATGTTTCATTTAACTTGAATTGGTGCAATCCAAATATCTTGAGAAATCCTTCTTTGCATTAAAAATATGTTTTGATATGATCAACAACTTGGGTCCTTCACTGCATATAATTCAAACTCTATAAGAGCTCTTTTGTAGATAAGCTAAGACTTTGACAGAAAAAAATTCTATCTAAATGATAAATGGATTGTACCATATAACTTGGGATAATGCATAGTGAAGGTGACGAGAGCTTGTCGAAATACTGAGTGTCACGTTGCGTTATTTACTTTATTACGTCTATTTCTCTGTTATACTTTATTGTTCAATGAATAATTGAGCATGGTCTGTACCTTAAACGTGTATTATGAGCATTGATTTAAATGATAGGCTTTCCGTTGTATATATTTTAAATACATGTTGCTAAATTCATTGATGATGTACCATGGATATATGGTACTTTTGATATTTTAAACTAGAATTTTTGTCTGCGTTTTAAACATTTGTTAGTAGATGTGATGGTATTCTGTAGGAAATAGGTTCTGGAGCAGTTGGTATTGAAATGTTGCTGCAGTAGTGATTATTGGTGATTGACGACTTGACCCACGTGCCGTAGGCTCATCAATGAGCTGTATGTATTGTTTACATCCCTACTCTGTTCAAATAGGGCAAAACGTCGCGGCAACTCGAAAAATTATTAATTGATTCAATTTTAGTGAATTTTAAAAATGAACAGTTTTAAAAAGAGTCGCCACCTAATTTTAGGAAAAAACTAGGAAACCATTAAGTGATCTACGAAATCAATTTGATTCTAGGTAAGGGGTTCAAATTATTTCGAAGGGAAGGGGTTAGGCACCCTTCGAAATCCACAAGTGTGGGTCCCAACTGAATTCATTTTTTTCAAATTGAGGAGGAAAATAAAATAATATACAAGTATAATAAACATTCAATATGTACAAATAATAAAATAATAAATATAAGAAACGGCCTAAAGTTTGCCTAACGTCAATATATACGAAATAATGAAATAAAAGTATGATTTGAACTACATTCGAATAATTTCAAGGAGAAGCACCTCCGGGTACCTGTGAAGACACTCAGTAAAAGAGTTAGTACCAAATAAATAAAAATAAAAATGAATAACTCAAATAATAACTTAAAAATAAAAATCCGTCTTATTAACATGGAAGGCCTTGGAAATCGACGGTAATTTCTTCATCGGCCATTTTTAACAAGCAAAATATATAAAATTAACTAAATTTTCCGTCTTTTAAAATGGGGAGGCCTCTAAACCCGACGGATAGATTTTTCATTGGCCATTTTATTGGTTTCTTAACAATTAAATAAAATTAACAAGTAACCAAATGTCTCTAAAACAATCCAAGACAAAAACTACAACTTAAAAATAATAACAATTATTGAAGGAAATAATTTCATGTCAGACCCCTCAAAAGAATTCAAATAGTTGGTCAAATCAACATGAACAGTAAAGACAACTAACATTATTGACAATGACAAATTGAATATATAACGCTAGAAGAAACAAATAAAATAAGCAAATATATTTTGACCATCAAACTAATCAACAAAGGAATATAATGTCATTAAATTTATAGCTCAATAATAATAATGGTAATATATTGAAATAATAAAAGTGAATTGACCTTGCAACAACAAAACAAATGGGCATCATCATTAACTAAAATCACTTTAAATTGAACAACATTACTATTCACTACAAGGGATAAATAATAGAATAAATAATTAATAATAATAACTAAGCATATTCACCAACTAAATATATCCGGATCAATTGAAGACAATAACAATAAATGAAAAAAATGGAATAAATCTAAACAATAACAAGCATTAAAACTTGAACTAAAAATTTCCGTCCTTTAATATTACGTAGGCCTCCAAAACCGACGGAGAGTTTTTTCATTGGCCATAACTCCTAAACTATAACTAATACACAAATAAATTCCTAAAGAAACATAAGCAAAACTAAAGAAAATAAATAAATAAATAAATTTACAACTAACAGTAAATAAAACAGTAGGAACAAGAGAAACGCTACTAAAATGTCATACCACAACCTAATGCACGAAAGCTAAAACAAAGCTAATTAACATATAACAGATAGAAAAGCTAGAAATTAAATAATACAAAGCTAAGAAAGAATTTACCTGGTTCTGGACAGCGAACCGGAACTGCGAATTTAACGGAGACGATCCACCACCTCCCCAAACTCGAACAGCCGCGAAAATATTTTAAAAATATTAAACTATGGAACCAAGAATCCCGAAAAATTTCTGGGTACTCTTTGGTCTCCTCTTTTTTTTTTTCTCCTCCCTCTTTGGTGTAATGAAGAGGGGCTTATATAGGACCAATTTTGGGTTCAAAATAGATGTGGGAAGCGATGTGGGACAAATGCAAAAAAAATCTAAAATTTGTCTATTTGAATGATTTAAAGTAATTGATTAATGGATGAATTCACATAAATTAATTTAAAGAGCTTCTTAATCTAAACAAAATAAATTAATTGATTCGAATATGAATTAAGTGATTTTAGCAAATCGAAATTGAAACTATAAAATTATGAATTTTTTAAAATGTTAGGCCAAAATTGGGTGTCAACAGCTGTCCCTTTCGTTGTGTATGATTGATGAAAGAAATCGTGGACAACGAAAATTGACAAACCCAATTTTGACCGAACACATGACCTTTGTAGAGAAGTGCGGTTGAATGTGGTGGAAGTCGCTCCTCTGCTCGCGTCCTAAGAATTTGACACTCCTCTTTGGACTATATCTCAGTCCGCTGCTAAGAAAAAGTTTCACGTTGTGTTGCATCCTTTTTTATGTCGTCCGCACTTCTGGCTCCTCTGAGAGTGCATCCTCTAGAATGTTCTAAAAAAACAAAGATAAAACTCATTAATATATGCAAAACTAAAAGAAAAAGGGTAGCATCTCTTATGATACGATAAATGGAGATAAATACAGGTCCCTTGGTAGGACGAATGAAGATGATGATCAATCTGTAGGATTTGGAATGTATGTCCATCGGTACGACGAATGAAAAAAATGATGATTCATCGATAGGAAGAATGAAAAGATTATCCATCGATAGGATTTTAAATGTATGTCCATCGGTAGGACAATGGTGCACATCCTTCACCTCCGAATAGATGCGTCTTAAATGCAAATATCTTTCAACGCAAGTTTCCACCGACTTGAACGTTGAGAAGATATGGTGCACATCCTTCACCTCCGAATAGATGCGTCTTAATATGCAAACATCTTTCAACCCAAGTTTCCACCGACTTGAACGTTCAAAAGATATGGTGCACATCCTTCACCTCCGAATAGATGCGTCTTAAATGCAAATATCTTCTTGGCGATATATGAACTTTTGCGAGGGATGAAATCTTCTCGCGATGCATAAATTCCACAAGGTATGAAATCTTCTTGCGATATGTAAACTTTTGCTAGGAATGAAATCTTCTCGCGATGCATGAATATTAATTCGCGATGCATGATCTTCTGCGGGGCATGAATATCTTACCGCAATGCATAAATTCCGCAAGGTATGAAATTTTCTTGCGATATGTAAACTTTTGCGAGGAATGAAATCTTCTCGCGATGCATGAATATTAACTCGCGATGCATGATCTTCCGCAATGCATGAATATTGACTCGCGATGCATGAATATTGACTCTCGATGCATGATCTTCCGCAATGCATGAATATTGACTCGCGATGCATGATCTTCTGCGGGGCATGAATATCTTACCGCAATGCATAAATTCCGCAAGGTATGAAATCTTCTTGCGATATGTAAACTTTTGTGAGGAATGAAATCTTCTCGCGATGCATGAATATTAACTCGCGATGCATGATCTTCCGCAATGCATGAATATTGACTCGCGATGCATGAATATTGACTCTCGATGCATTAATATTGACTCTTGATGCATGATCTTCCTCAATGCATGAATATTGACTCGCGATGCATGATCTTTTGCAATGCATGAATATTGACTCTCCATGCATGAATATTGACTCTCGATGCATGATTTTCTGCGATGCATGATCTTCTACGGGGCATGAATATCTTCCTGCGATGAGTGAATTCCTGTGAGGTATGAAATCTTCTCGCCATGCATGAATTTCTGCGAGGAATGAAATCTTCTCGCGATGCATGAATTTTTGCGAGGTATGAAATCTTCTCGCTATGCATGAATTTTGCAATGCATGAATATTAACTCTCGATGCATGAATATTGACTCTCGATGCATGATTTTCTGCGATGCATGATCTTCTACGGGGCATGAATATCTTCCCGCGATGAGTGAATTCCTGCGAGGTATGAAATCTTCTCGCCATGCATGAATTTCTGCGAGGAATGAAATCTTCTCGCGATGCATGAATTTTTGCGAGGTATGAAATCTTCTCGCTATGCATGAATTTTGCAATGCATGAATATTAACTCTCGATGCATGAATATTAACTCTCGATGCATGAATTCCTGCGAGGTATGAAATCTTCTCGCTATGCATGAATTTCTGCGAGGAATGAAATCTTCTCGCGATGCATGAATTTCTGCGAGGTATGAAATCTTCTCGCTATGCATAAATTTCTGCGAGGTATGAAATCTTCTCGCGATGCGTGAATAATAACTCGCGATGCATGAATATTAACTTGCGATGTATGATCTTTTGCAATGCATGAATATTGACTCGCGATGCATGATTTTTTTTATTTTTTTTTTGCAATGCATGAATATTGACTCGCGATGCATGATTTTTTTTTTCAATGCATGAATATTGACTCGCGATGCATGATTGTTTTTTTCAATGCATGAATATTGACTCGCGATGCATGATTTTTTTTTTAATGCATGAATATTGACTCGCGATGCATGATTTTCCGCTATGCATGATTATTGACTCTCAATGCATGATCTTTTGCAATACATGAATATTAACTCTCAATGCATGATCTTTGTAGTTGCTATCAAGCTTCTCGCAGTACTTATCAGAATTTTGAGGTCTTCCTCAAAAATTCTGTCCCAGTTAGAATTTTGGCAAATCTCAAAATGATCTTCAATCTTGACTTGTTGGCGATAACACCTCTATTGAGAATTTTTGAGATATTTTCAAAAATTCTGTCCCAGTTTTTATTGTAAGGAGAAATAATAATCACACTGGGTATATGACCAAGCCGTCGTGGCGCCTACATATCCTGTTGATCCAGGAATCAGGTCAAATGTAGTTCCAAACTTGTAGATGATGAATACTGCAAAGAATCTGAGAGAAGATCATCAGTAGAAAATGCACAATATGAACATGATGAAATATGAAAATGGTATTCCATGTGATATCCAAAGCCTAGAGATAAAAAAAACATGTCACATTTTGGGACGGACAATCCATGAAGTAAAATAGGACTCTCACACATACAAGATTAACCCTATGACACTTTTTACAATGAACAACTCAAAAGGCAATTTTTTTTTAATAAAATTGAAAGATTCTTAAAAATGTTTTAAAATATTAAAGAATGAGTGTTTGCTCACCTTTTTTTTTTCTTTTTTTTTTTTTGAAAAATAAAAAATGTGATGAGATAGTCAAACTTTCACTACAATTGGTACCAACAGTTAAGATTGCAGGTAAATCTGTCATTCTTTTTTTTTTTTTTTTGAGATTGAATTTAAGGTTATTCCTACAGCTTCAAGTGGTACCTCCAATATACTTAAGGATCAACATGATCCGTTCATCTTGTTTCAAACAAAGGTTTTGAATTGTATCAATCCTCATGTTTCAAGTGCCCTCACGAAAAAGACTTGTCCTATTTCACACATATTTGAAATATTTAATTTTAGGACATTTTCCAAAGTGCACTCACACTCACAAGAATGTTCAATGCGTACAACTGTGATACCATATGCTTGACCCTTATGTAAATCTCCACTAATGTGAGAACATTTGGAATGAGATCATGTAGGGCTTGTCATTGGCTTGTAACGTAGGCTTAGGGATGGGTATGATATTTATTTGGGATAAAAGTGACTGAATTCCTTCCTGAGCATCACCCAAAATTTGTGCTCTTAATGATTGGTACGCCTTTGCGTTAGATCCTCTTCATTGTTCTCCCCCCTTTCAACTTCTTTTGAATTCTCATTTTTGACTCTTTTCCCTTCTTCTTCTTTTTTCTTCCTTTGTTTCGACTTCTTTTGAGTTCTCATTTTTTGGAGCTTTTCCATTCTTCTCTTCTTCTTTTTTTTTCTTTGTTTTGACTTCTTTTGAATCCTTATTTCTCGGAGCTTTTCTTTTATTTCACTCCTTTCTTATAAATTTTTCTCCTTTTTATTGGAGTATTTTCCTTCCCACCTTTCATTGACTCTGTAAAGGTATTTTTTACCTTTCTTTATTTCTTCCACCCTTTCTTTTTCTTCCTTTCTCTTTTTTCTCTGGAGTCTTTGCTTCCTTGATTTTGGGAGACTCAATATCTTTGCTTTTGAAAATTTCAAACATGGATCTCCTCTTATAATTTGCACATTCTTGGTGCACTCAAGAAGGTTGGGCCAAGAGAGGATAGTGCTTGTAAGCACTCAAAAGGGTAGTGGTTAAGATGTGGTTGTCCAAAGAAAGGTTTCAGGCTCAAAGTGGGAAAACTAGGGATTAATGTAATTTGGTAGGCTTTGAAAGGCACAATCGGGTCAAAAAAGGCCTACAATCCTCTCTCAAACCAAACATTACTCAGGATTTCGCCTCGAAAAACATTCAGGTCAAGTTCTAGATCAACAGTGTAACACAATTGAACTTGATCAAAAGCTCACCACACAATGCACATGAAACATAAGGTTAGTTTTATTATTATCTTGATTGCATGCAAGAGAATTTTCAAGCATCACAAAAGTACAGATAAGAGGTACCACGAGAATCTATAGTTTACCGCAAAGTCAGTTTTTACCATCATATCAAATATATTTACATGCTCTTAACTACATAGGTCCCGACCAAGCTGAAGACATGACTCTTACAGTATGTACAAGTATTTTTTATTTATTTATTTATTTATTTTGAAAGAATGATTACCGAACCCGAGAAGGGCTGCCTACGTATCTCATTAAGATGAGAATCAGGTGTGCGTAGTTCATGCAGATATGACTTGGAAAATATGCACAAACTATTTTTTTTTTTTTACTTTTGGAGAAGATAATACCGAACCCAAGAAGGGTTGCCTACGTATCTAATTAAAATGAGAATCAGGTGTGCGTAGTTCATGCAGATATGACTTGGAAAATATGCACAAACTATTTTATTTTTTTTACTTTTGGAGAAGATAATACCGAACACAAGAAGGGTTGCCTACGTATCTCATTAAAATGAGAATCAGGTGTGCGTAGTTCATGCAGATATGATTTGGAAAATATGCACAAACTATTTTTTATTTTTTTTGGAAAAGATAATACCGAACCCAAGAAGGGTTGCCTACGTATCTCATTAAAATGAGAATCAGGTACGCGTAGTTCGTCGCAGATATGACTTGGAAAATATGCACAAACTCTTTTTTCTTATTTTTTATTTTTATTTTTGGAGAAGATAATACCGAACCCAAGAAGGGTTGCCTACGTATCTCATTAAAATGAGAATCAGGTACGAGTAGTTCGTTCAGATAAGACATATAATAATTTAAAGATTTAGACAACTCAAATAAATTCTTTTTTTTTTGTTGACCCCCTTTTTTTTTTCCCGCACCAATAAGCCTATTAATCGTCAATATTTATACTGTCTGTTGAATGTAACCTATGAATTTCTACAGTAATTTCTAAGTATACTCTTTTCGGATGTTTTCTTGAAACTGTCTCCTCCCAATTTTCACGAGATCCAGACATTGTTATGACCATCCTCGACTGATGTCGGGGACGGTATTCCTACAAAAATATGAGAAATATGTGAGAGCAGGACCATCATGCAAAATAATAATAAAAATAAGTGGGTGCCACCTCATAGTCAAATACTCCCCTAATTTATCGTTTTGGCTTGATATAATTGAGAAATGCAAGGACTTTAATTTCGCTAATCCTCTTGTCTCTTGCAACTTCAGACAAATAATGATTTCTGAATTCGAACATAAATCAACATTTCGCTCTGAAGAAGAACAACTCAAAAGGTAAGAGTGTTAGTTCTTGTTCATATTGGATAATGCAAAATATCACACAAATAATGAATTAAACACATAAACACTGTTTTAATTAACAACAAACTGAAACATATCATATAACATACAAACAATTATTGCGCGTCCTATACAAATATGTGACCCTTTTATGCCTAGGGTAGGCCTATCAATTTGAAGGATGTATATGTCATTGAAACATTCCATTGTCCCGAAATCTAAATTTATACGAATAAAATGAATGGGGATATATAATAGGGAAAATGGGATACAAAATATTCAGTCCCGCGAAAGGGTACCATCCTATTCTAAGCCTTTGTGAAAGATACTCTCTCTTGAACTTGTTGTCATCTTCGATTGTCAACACTTTTGGATGGAATGATAGCTTTTGAAGAACCGAATCGACAAAAATAGACTATTAAAATAACTCTCTAATCAAATGAACAATGGTTTATCAAATTTCGTATACATCCTTCAAATTACACACAATTATGACTGTCCGTTTAGGCCGGAAGCCATTATGGACTCAAGGTGGTCTTTCTAATGGGCTCAACACGCCTTGGGTGTTGGGTCATCTCAGGCTGATGCTTAAATTTGGATTTGGCTCGGCTCTACGCTAGTTTACTATGAGTGGGTTGTATTTAGAGTGGAAAAGGTAACCCAAGCGGACTACTTGGGCTGGGACAGTTAACGATCGTTGACTATCAAGTAGCCAACTACACTCGTCAGGGTGCCCCGAGAAAATTTTGGTTAATGAACGACTGCGAACCCGCATAATCGTCCTTAAGTGGAAATGAAATAATTGGCGTTTGACGGAAAATATTATGACATGAATGCAATGATAATATGCACACAATAAAATAAATAATGAATAAATACAATAAACAAATAATCAGCGAAATATAAAAATACAAGGTATAATATAATAATAAAACAAAAATTTCCTCAATTTGAAAAAAAATTAAATTCATATTGGTTAAAACCTCTATTTTCCCCAGCGGAGTCGCCATTCTGTTTACATCCCTACTCTGTTCAAATAGGGCAAAACGTCGCGGCAACTCGAAAAATTATTAATTGATTCAATTTTAGTGAATTTTAAAAATGAACAGTTTTAAAAAGAGTCGCCACCTAATTTTAGGAAAAAACTAGGAAACCATTAAGTGATCTACGAAACCAATTTGATTCTAGGTAAGGGGTTCAAATTATTTCGAAGGGAAGGGGTTAGGCACCCTTCGAAATCCACAAGTGTGGGTCCCGACTGAATTCATTTTTTTCAAATTGAGGAGGAAAATAAAATAATGTACAAGTATAATAAACATTCAATATGTACAAATAATAAAATAATAAATATAAGAAACGGCCTAAAGTTTTCCTAACATCAATGTATACAAAATAATGAAATAAAAGTATGATTTGAACTACATTCGAATAATTTCAAGGAGAAGCACCTCCGGGTACCTGTGAAGACACTCAGTAAAAGAGTTAGTACCAAATAAATAAAAATAAAAATGAATAACTCAAATAATAACTTAAAAATAAAAATCCGTCTTATTAACATGGAAGGCCTTGGAAATCGACGGTAATTTCTTCATCGGCCATTTTTAACAAGCAAAATATATAAAATTAACTAAATTTTCCGTCTTTTAAAATGGGGAGGCCTCTAAACCCGACGGATAGATTTTTCATTGGCCATTTTATTGGTTTCTTAACAATTAAATAAAATTAACAAGTAACCAAATGTCTCTAAAACAATCCAAGACAAAAACTACAACTTAAAAATAATAACAATTATTGAAGGAAATAATTTCATGTCAGACCCCTCAAAAGAATTCAAATAGTTGGTCAAATCAACATGAACAGTAAAGACAACTAACATTATTGACAATGACAAATTGAATATATAACACTAGAAGAAACAAATAAAATAAGCAAATATATTTTGACCGTCAAACTAATCAACAAAGGAATATAATGTCATTAAATTTATAGCTCAATAATAATAATGGTAATATATTGAAATAATAAAAGTGAATTGACCTTGCAACAACAAAACAAATGGGCATCATCATTAACTAAAATCACTTTAAATTGAACAACATTACTATTCACTACAAGGGATAAATAATAGAATAAATAATTAATAATAATAACTAAGCATATTCACCAACTAAATATATCCGGATCAATTGAAGACAATAACAATAAATGAAAAACATGGAATAAATCTAAACAATAACAAGCATTAAAACTTGAACTAAAAATTTCCGTCTTTTAATATTACGTAGGCCTCCAAAACCGACGGAGAGTTTTGTCATTGGCCATAACTCCTAAACTATAACTAATACACAAATAAATTCCTAAAGAAACATAAGCAAAACTAAAGAAAATAAATAAATAAATAAATTTACAACTAACAGTAAATAAAACAGTAGGAACAAGAGAAACGTTACTAAAATGTCATACCACAACCTAATGCACGAAAGCTAAAACAAAGCTAATTAACATATAACAGATAGAAAAGCTAGGAATTAAATAATACAAAGCTAAGAAAGAATTTACCTGGTTCTGGACAGCGAACCGGAACTGCGAATTTAACGGAGACGATCCACCACCTCCCCAAACTCGAACAGCCGCGAAAATATTTTAAAAATATTAAACTATGGAACCAAGAATTCCCGAAAAATTTCTGGGTACTCTTTGGTCTCCTCTTTTTTTTTTTCTCTCCCTCTTTGGTGTAATGAAGAGGGGCTTATATAGGACCAATTTTGGGTTCAAAATAGATGTGGGAAGCGATGTGGGACAAATGCAAAAAAAAATCTAAAATTTGTCTATTTGAATGATTTAAAGTAATTGATTAATGGATGAATTCACATAAATTAATTTAGAGAGCTTCTTAATCTAAACAAAATAAATTAATTGATTCGAATATGAATTAAGTGATTTTAGCAAATCGAAATTGAAACTATAAAATTATGAATTTTTTAAAATGTTAGGCCAAAATTGGGTGTCAACATGTATAAGTCTTGGTTTGAATTGATGATTCCTTGAAGTAAGTGTGAAACGAAAAAAATAATGATGAGCCTTAGTTGTTTCTACGAGCCGTAGAATGGAGTTGTACAAATGTTCGTAGATATTAAGTTTCAGTGATCAAATGACGAGTTAACATGATGGGTCATACAAAGATCTACGGACCGTAGAATCATACCCATAGATGGTGCTACTGAAGTAAAAGATTTACTGATGATTGACAGAGGCCACCTAGGAACTGTAGGAAAACTCATGACTCATAGGTGTCAAGTGTAGAAACGACTACTAAAGCCGAATTTCCTTAGATATCCTTTTCCTAATGTGTTTAGGATTTGATGGCCATAAGTATTGTAGGAAAATTTATTCATGCATGTAGTTCCCAACAGAAACAAGAACCTCATATTCTAGATTTTGTTCATGATGAGCTCATAGAAGCAAAGAGGGCAGAATTACTCTCCAAAAAGATAAATGATCCTTCTAGGATCATAACTGCTTAGCCCACCACTTCTCCTCTTCTAGTTTCAGAACAAGTAGTGGTGTTCGCACTACCGGTTCAAGGTACTCTTCCCAAGTCGATGAAAATGTTTTAAACGGAAGGGTTGAGGACAATTCTTGAAGAGAAATGTCTTTTCCCAAATGGGGTTATCGACAGGTACCCGGATATGATGGATATCCTGAGAATCACAAGTTCCCAATTTTGAAAAAACCTAGGGTCCTTGTATTCCAATCCGGGTTAGAGAATTGTACAATGCATATAGTGTTTTGATACCCAGAGGAAGCAGCAAGCAGCATCATTCAAACTAGTTGACTATGTGGTTGTTAGAGGACAAAATGTACATTGTGATAGTTCTACTATAAACTCAGTCTTAGGGATATCCACGCATATTAATGATAGCTTCCAGCTCCTAATCTGAATAAAGAAGCTAGAAAATTTAAAGAATCTGTTAGCCTCATTTTCCTCTAATGGTACTCCAAAATGGTTAGAAGAAGGGGCTCAAATTGAAAAGAAAGATTTGAACATAGCCGCAAGATTCTGGTTTGGCTTTATCAACAACTCAATTATGTCGTCGCAAAATGAGTCGATCCTTCGCCTTTCCAAGGAAGCTTTTCGGGTTGCATCATAGAGGAGACCAGGATAAATTTGGGACTTAGTATAGCACAAGAAATATGCATGCGGTAAAGGCAACAACGTACCTCACTTCCTTTCCCGATATTCATCGTTGAGTTATACATATAGGCTCAGGTGACTAGAGATGCGAAGACGGATGAGGAAGTGATGCCCACATCCTCCACTGATATCCAGAAGATTGAATGTGAGTATCTCAAAGATCAGGCAGAGCAGAATCAGAAAGAAGCCACTGTTAATCCTTCTCCAGCTGGGCACACAAACTCCATACTTGTAGAGGCGTTTTCGACTATTACACTGCAACCTAGACTTGCTATTGCTTCTGTTTCCCAGACTCCGATTACGCATGCTTCATTACTACTAATGGGATGACTTACCTATACTGCTGATTGTCAGGTTGCTAGACTCAAGGCTTCCATTTTGGGTATGATTCAGACTGCCCTGGCAGATGTTGTGACACCATTGAGCGATTCAGTTGATGCCCTCTCAGCAAGGTTAGTGATGTGTGAGTGCGATTAAGGGACAACGGAGAAGATGATGACTTTAAAAGCCACCATTGCTGAGCTGAGAAGAGATGTGGACCATCTGAAGTCCACCGATATGTCTATGGTATTCGGGATGGTAGAGCTCTAAATGTTCCAGTAGATCCAGCTGAGCTCGAGTCTGAGGCAGAGACTGATGAGGAGATGCTTGAGGTGATTGTAGAAGCTGCAGATGAGGGTCTGACTGAGATTGAGGAGATTAAGATAGACGCCATTGTGTAGTCTTTCATGGCAGGTACACTTTTTGATGTCCCTAGTGATGTCCTTAGCGGAGCTGGTACTTCTAACGTTAATTCGGGAATTGAGGCCCAAGTCGACGCTGATGGATCGGGCGCTGATGCCCAAACAGATGGAGCGACTGCTTAGACATGATCCCATTTTTACCTCCCTCTATGTCTTACTTTTTGGATTGTTTTATTTCATTTGCATTTGAGGATAGATACCTTTATTTTGGTGGGGTGAGGCTCATCTTTTTGTGTAAATATAGTGCTCCTGCTTTGTGTATATATTTGGGCTGTTATACTTTAAAATTTTGTTTCAAACTATGTTTTGCAAATGCTTGAGCTTGTGTTTCCTTTTAATTTCTTTGCAAATGATTTTTACCTATCCTCCAAATTTTTTTTGCCATCTCTTGTATGTATTTTAGTTTGGTTGTTCTTTGGAAAATTTGAGTCTCGGTTTGATCAATATTGATCACTTGGATAGTGCTATCAGTCTAACAAACATGAATTTACGACTAAGATGAGGCCAATTTAGGCCAAAAATCTAAGTTGGGGGTATGCTGAAAAGAGAAGGCAAGTATAGAAGTGCAAAAAAAGTTTCCTTTAACCTATACTGTTGAAAAACATGGAAACCCTCAATAAAAAAAAGAATAAGAAACAAAGCTAAAGAGAAAAAGAAAAAGAAAAAGGAAAGAATCAAAAAGAAAATTGTGGAATAAAGAAAATGGTGTTTTTTCAAACAATCCATGGAAAGTGAATAATGGGATGACATATTAGCACGGAATAAAATGATGAAATAAGGAGAAAGAAATTGTTGTGAGCACCACATTTCATGAGGATAAAAGTCACTGAGCCTAAATTACCACGCATTTGCATTCTGCCCTGTTACAAGCTTTTAAAAGACCTTTTCGATCTTTATTGAACTTAAACGAGGGCTGAATGAAAAATACGGGCAAAACTATGGGTTAACTCATGCATTTGTATTTATCTTTGTGAGTGTGAGTATTGCATTTTATTCCAGAACTTTACATTGTGAACTATTGTGTGTGAAAATGGAATCATTCTTTCTTTGAGGGCATTAGGCGAGACAATGATTGACCTTAATCTCTCCTAATGTTCCAAAGTGTTGATCCTTGAAGGAAAGGATCAACTTAGCGGTGAAAAAAAGCAGTCGGTGTGTCGTCGAGCACTTCCACAAAGCATTACTACATCGCCCAAAGTTATAGAATGCGAAGATGCGAAAGGCAAAAGCAAGACGACGATGAACTAAACCACAGGGCGGATCACCGAGTTGATCAATTATGTCGACTAACTTCACCAAATGATCCTTCGCAACACAACGTTTTTGAAAACTATATATACTCATTAATATTTTGTAACTTAGGATCGAATTTTTAGATGTGAACAATAGTTTTTTAGACTATGCTTCTATTACTTTGTTCTTATAGTTTTGGGAAACTTTGTTCTTGAAACTTGATGATTTGAAGGTTCCCAACTTCAAGAAATTTGAAGTGGGTCTTGAAGAAACTTCATCCTTAGCTCATGTATACACATTTCTATCGTACCCATTTGATGGAAATATTTTTTGGTATAATTTTCTATATCTTTACTATGCGTAGCTAAAACCCCAATTCTTGGGGTGATATTATGTGAATATGAATTGAATTTACTGCTGGGTCTTGCTAATTAATAGTTATTTTTTTGTTTAAATGTGAATTTGTGTAGTAGTTTTGTTTGAACTAAATGAAATTGTAATTGTAAATAAGATTTTATCTTCGTGTCTTGGTCTTGCTTGAGAGAGAAGTCTTTAGAAGAAAACTTTTGAATCGATAGCCGGTGGTTATTGGGTTGTCGTGAGTTTAGCAAGAGAGAGTGAATCCTAAGCCCTCTCCCACACTTTCAGCTTGAGAGAGGTAATGGGCTAAGGCGAAGGTTACGCATAATAGCGGCTTCTCGCTGTTTGAGAGAAACTGAGTTGATTCAGGTTAAGTTGCTCGAATTAGAATTTACCCCACTAAAGTATAGCTTAGTCACAAACTTGCAACAATTTACTAGTAATAACATGTACATGGTTGTTTATTTATGCTCATATTCCTATGACATCCCAAAAATCCCGTCTTTCTATTCGTATCTCTCTTATTTTTGTGGATTTTAGTTATTAATTTTTCTATAAACCCCCAAATGTTAATTGACACTTGTGTCAACTCCTTTGATTTTTCATGTTTATAATCTATAATGTCTTTAACATATGACTAGCATGAGCTAATTGATACTTGGTTGAATTATTCTCAAAGAACTTCTCTCTTGGGATTCGGCCCCAACCCTTGGTTGGGTAATATACTAGTTAACGATAATCGATGCTTAGAATTGGATGAAGTGTTTTTGGCGACGTTAAATGTCTCATCACATATTGATCAGAATTACAAGATAGTGACAATTATAGAAGTGTCTATGACAGATAATATTTAATTGGACACTTATGAACTAAAAGGTGTTGCTTAAGTTTTGTTTGAACAATGGAAAGTGGAGGACAATTGATGCAGGTCCTCTCGATTTGGAGAAATTCAATGGAGCTTTTCTTGACTTTTTTGTTTCTCTTGATATTAGAGTAGCAAAAGTTGTTGAGTTTATTAACCTTCATTAAGGTAAAATGAGTGTGAAGGAGTATTCATTGAAGTTCACTTAATTGACTAGTTATTGTAACACCTCGGATATTGAAAATTCAAAAATTAATGAAAAATGCCAAAAATTTGGCTGAAATAGTGAACTATGAGTCCAACCTGTAGACCATTGGAAATCCTATGGGCTGTAGAAAGGAAATCGTAGAAGGTTGTGTTGAGCTTTGTAACTTTATTTTTCTGAAGAATGACCTACAATTTCATAAGATGAAAACTAAGATGGTTGACGGGTCGTAGGACTTACCCTTTGAATAATTAAGATATTTTATTGAGGATCTCAAGTCTACGGAAGAAAATGATGGGTTGTAGTTGGTTTATACCAACCGTTGGAAGGTCGCATAGAAGTTCCCAGACTTTTGTAAAATTTTGAAGTGAACCTTGTCCCTAGGGGCAAGGTCTATGAACCAAAAAAGTTTGACAGACCGTAGAATGAACTCTGGGAAATGATTAAATTTTTGGTTTTCTGAAGTTGGTTGTATAGTTCCCCAGAACAAGCCAAAGAAATTCATACGGATCGTAAGTCACAACCGTAGGTCTGTACGACTGATATTTTAAAATTGTATTTGGATCTTTTCCTATGCATTTAATATTAATAGTATGTCATTCTTCCCCTATTTCTAATTTCTAAAACTACCCTTCTACCCCTAAAGTTGCCCCAACTCTCTCTTTCAATAAAAATATCCCTAAATCCTCTCCAATGGTTTCTTCAAAATCCTCTCTATAGATCACAAAAAAAAGCTCGGATTGCCAAGTCAAGCCCCCTTTTTCACCATTGCTTTTGGGACTTGACCCTCATGATATGCATGGCTTCATCAATGGGTTCAGTTCACCCATTGATCCTCAATGGTATTTTTCTCAACTCTCCAATTCAATGTCAATCAAATTTATTAGTTATACATTGAACTCTTCATGGGTTCTTTTTATGTTGATTTAGTTGCATCAATTTGATCTTAATATGTTTTTTAACTCAATTACATGATTTCCAATTGAAATCACATCAACCCATTTGTTGATCATGATTATGACTATGAAACTCTAATTTTGATAAATTTGTAGAAAATCTATGAACCAATGAATAATGTTTTCATGAACTTATGCATGACTTATGAAAATGGATCATTTTATGATATAGGTTCCTAAAGATAAGCATGAGTTAATTCTGAAAGGATTTTCTCACATATTAAGGGATCATGGCGTAGCAAAAGGTTTTCTCACATAGAATTTATTCAAGATATAATGAGCTACTCTATGATGTCTAATCTTTGATTAGTAATTGATTTATTTTTCCCCATGTATTGAGGAAAGAAAATGACTATTATGTTGAGATTTAGCTACAAACGAGATAACATTGAGATGGAGGCACAAATAAGGTAGTCTCTAGTAGCAACATCTAGTTCCAAACTACCCGTCCCCTTATGATTACTTGAAATGGAAAAGCAAGTTTATCTACATATAGCATGTGATATGATAAGAAGTTCTACCTTGTGAAATAGACTCTCCTTTCTCGATGTGGAAGTTATGTTAGATTTCATGTTATAACTCCCATGGTCTATTCTCCGTTAAAGCTAATATCCCACAAAATGATATATTTTAGTTAGAAATGTTTTATTAAGCTTCCATTATTTTTTAATAAGATTCATTGAACATGTTCCTGATTTACAATTCTTGTTAAACAATTTTACTATGTTTAGCTTGGTCATGCATATCATGTTTTTTATGTCCTCTTATGATAATGTTTCATATTTTATTGCAATTTTCCTCATACTTAGTAAATTCCATGTATTTATGCATACTTTTCCCTACGTTCTTTCACTAATGTAGGGACTGACGATTCCTATCCCTTTGTTCGTGGATAGTTTATCACTTTAGAGATTTGATGACCTTGTAAGTCCTGCTACTCCGAGGACGATGTAACCTTTCTTACTTCATTAAATCTTTTGTGTTTTGAACATTCTATTTGGTGTACATGTTACGTCTATACAACTCCCTTCGATGTAATAGATGGCTTGCCAAGACTAATTAGACTTTAGCTTCTAAATGTCAAACTTTTTATTTAATATAACATTTCTTGCTTTTATCTATAAAGTTGTGTATAAGTAGAGGCGAACCGAGGATTTGAAAACTTTGGGTGCACCAATAAAAACATAGCTTAAATATGAGGTTTGAGCTAAACTTAAAATAAAAACTGACTTAAGTGTCATTCGAAACTTTGTCTAGAGGGTGATATATTTAGCATCTACCAATTGCACAAGCACACTTTTATATTTTTTATGGATGCATTGTTAAATCTATTCTAATTTCTACCAGATTTTCATAATAGATATACATATATACATATGATTTTTTTGAAAGCTAGCGTGTGCACGTGCACCCCCTCCATATATTGTGGGTCCGCACAAGTCAGTATAATTTTGTCAAGTGTTCTTGTGTAGGTCCTCTTGGGGTTTTATACACCACGTCATGTCTAAACTATACTTTGGGTCATGAAAAATATGGTATCAGGGTATAAGGGTTTAGATCAGGTCCTAAGATATCTATTAAGCAACGCCTAAATAGAGTCTTGTTCATGAGTGTGATTCCCAACACATTTATAAATAGAAGGCTACAAAGAGTTTAGGAAACTCCACGTATTTAATTAATCTAAAATCATGTCATATATCCTATATCGATTAAGATTCTTTTACTAAATCATGTTCGACTCTTGATATGGCCAATCAACGATCTCCCATGAGAGGGAATGTGAGTGAGAATATAAAGCCCAAGGCTCCTCATGTTTTTGTTGACCCTTTGGCCGAGCAACTGACTCATGAAAAATTCAGAGCCACTTTCCAAGTGTTAGCTCAAACTATGACGGATCAAGCCAAGCTGGAGGCTAATGTTCCCATGAATCCAAATATGGGTACGACTGCGACAAGGATAAGAGACATCACTAGGATGAATCTTTCAGAATTCCATGGGTCTAAGGTTTATGAGGATCCTCAAGAGTTAATTGTTGAGTTTTATAATATAGAAGGTATTACTGGAATGATTACGGTTGAAAAGTTGGAGTTTGTCGTTTATGAAATCAAGGGTGTTGCGTAAGTGTGGTTTGAATAATGGAAGAGTGAGAGGGCTGTTGTTGTGAGTTTTATTTATTGGGAGAAAGTTATGGGAGATTTTCTTGATAATTTCTTTACTTTTGAAATGAGAGAAACATAGGCTATGGGCATCATAAATTCAAAAAATAAATCCGGTCAATGGTCTTCTAATGCACCGACTCCTAAGTTCAACAAATATTCGTTGTCTAACCCTAAGTCTCAAAGATGAAATGGTTATAGTTGATCTTCAATGCCCACCTGCCTAAGATACGGTAAAAAAATTTGGCAAGTACTGGTACGGGTATTTGTTTTAATTTTGGTAAGAGTGACGACAACGTGAAGTAATGTTTGTTGCACACTAATAAGGGAAATATTGTAGGAAAGCATAGCCTAGTAATTATTGTTTGGGTGCTCCGAAGCAGATTAGATTTTATGCCCTTCAAATTCTACGGGATTGTAAGGTTCTCTGGATGTGGTGACCGATATGTTGAAAGTATTTCATATATATGTTTATGCCATACTTGATTTTCACGAGCCACAAGTACACCCTAGATGAAGGGATCACTCTTGAGTTGTCACAAGGCGTACTTGACCCTTCTAGGTCTTGTACAAGGCTTTTAACCATCGCTCATTACATAAGATATGAAAAGTAGTGCGGAATTAAAACTTTTCACAATAATAATAATAAGAAACTATTTATAATTACTACAAATAAGTCTCGTCGTCACAAGCCAACTTAAAGACACAACTTAAATATCTTAGGGTCACCGCCCTTTATATTGAAAGAAAATACATAATAAGTCTTCTACAAGTCTTAATGAAAAACTCAGAAACATAGACTATGTCCTCGAATATATGTGGACATACCGAGTCTTGAGAGAGTCAACTTCCCAATCTTGGCTTCTAAACTTCTACTTGCTTCCAACGTATACTTACAGAGTATAGAAAAGTATGGGGTTAGTACAAACATTGTACTAAGTATGGCATTACGCAAAAACATGCAAAAGAGGACATTTTAGTAGAAATAAAGCTTTCATGCTAATTGAGTAAACCTTCATGAGTATAGAGGTAAGATAACACATAAATCATCATTTAGCACATAGAATAGAACTTCTATAATTTTAACACAAAGATGCACATTACACTGAACTCAAGAAAACCTTACAGTGAACTCATTTAATTTCAACTCACAGTGAACTCCTTTCCTTTGAAGTTTCCCTTACCAAGGTTATCCTAAGACTCACTAAGGTAAAACATTAAGGAACCGCTCATACAGTCCCTTAAATACACACCTAAGTGATCCTCAAGACTACCCATTATAGGCTTACTTCGTACGGGTAACAAGTCCACATTCTATAACTAGATACTAGAGAAACAAGCTTGCATTTAAGGACTTCACGTTAGTGACCTTCTCCAAGGCAACCCCAAGTTACACAAGGTGCAATGTGAAACTAGCATCCCATACTACTACTCCCACAAGATACTCCGTGGGGATTCCCTTAGATCAAGCACACCACATTCTTCATTCATAAACTTCATCATACAAGACCCAACTTTAACATGCTTTCTTAACATTAGACATTACGTCACCTAACTTCATTCACATCACCTAATGACCCATTCATACATTGCATATAAAGACACACCAAGACTCATGTTTCAAGTGCTTACTCGTGCAATGGATAGATAGCGTCTCATACCACCACCTACCCTAAGTAGTACACTCTTTAGGAGACTTAGTTCATTACATTCTTTTGTAAGGGCTAGCTTTAACCGACATAGACCATGAGAGTTAGACATGGAATCCCGGTATTAACTCCAACCGGATGAGGGATCCCCATTTGCCTAGGGTATGGTCATTCTTGAGACTTTGCATGGATTCTCCATTAGCTACTCCTATGCGGGTACATAGTTAAGGGATAAGGAGATTACTTCTAAGTAATTCATTCTCTACTAACGAGGAGTACTCATCTCAAGAGGTACATTGGGTACAACATCTCAACTCACGAAGTGTAACCAACGTATAACTCCCCCACAGAGTCTTAACATTCATTATTAAAGGTTACGGGATAATTATTGGACACCACATCTCAACTCACAAAGCGTTTCCATCCTCCAAACTAACATAGAAAGCTCTTGGGAATAGTTAGGTTGCTACTAAACACTTAATCTCAACTCACGAAGAGTGTCCATCCCAAAACTCCCCTTTTTCTTACTATAGAATAGTAGGGAAGGTCTAGACACTTCATCTCTACTCACGAAGAGTGTCCACCCTAAAATCCCCATTCACATTCATTAAATTCATTCATTCAATCAAAGTGTGTGTGTGAGCACACCTTTCACATAATCATCATTTTCATAACATTGACTTCTAACATGCTTACACCTTCATTTATCATATTTCACACTCTAGCATGCTTAACATATACACATTCTTCATTTAACATAATCTATAAAAATCAATATTCATAAAGCATATGAACATGAACATAATCTTTATGACTTTATTTCATATATCAAGCCTTACGGCACACAATACAAATATAAATACATACTCATATACTTCAAGTAAACACCGCCACCAAAGGTGGCCCATACCACTCAAGAGCATCTCAAATTAAGAACTAAATAATATAACCAACTTACAATTCATCCATGATTTCACCACCTTTTCTCAAGTTCTCCAACAACTAGTCATAAAATGGCAAAACTCAATATAACATAAAGAAATACAACTCTAACATTTCCTAACATTATCAAGACATTTACACTAAACCCACTTCATAAACTAAAAGTTGGAAATATGTATGAGCATCGGTTCATTTGGGGTTTTGACATTAAAAACATCAACTAACACTAAAAAAACTTATTTCAATCATTGAAACATTTTCATACTAAGACACATGCTTAGAGTAAAAAATAGAAGAAGTTAAAGTTTGGAAACCCTTTTTGAAATCTCTTTGAAATGACTCCTTGAATGAAAGAAAGTTCAATGATGAACTAAAATTACTCAATGAGAAGAAACCCACGAAATTTTGATGAATAAAACGTCCAAAACCTTCACTTCTAGCCCTTTCTTGAGTTCTAGCTTTGATGGAGTTTGAGAGAGTTCTTTCTTGAGGGAGGGGTTTTGAATATTTGAAATGAAGTCTAACCCAGGTATAGAAGTTTAAACTAACTTAAAATATCCCCAAGACCCTAAAATAAACGTCCATACTAAAACACCCCAAGCCAAGCCACATCACAACAACTTTTGCTGGCACAACCTACGACCCACAAACAACAGACAATCATCTAAACGACACCCTTTTAATAGGTCCGTCGTTTGGGTCAGAGGTCCTCCTTTGTGCAGGCCTTGTAGACCTTTCAGGGTCAATCTACACCCAAGGTTGATGGGCCATCGTTTGACCAACGGTCCGTCCCTTGTGGTCGTCGTTTGCCACTGCTTGGCGACATCCTTCGCTTAAGATGGTGTCCTCTTCTAGGGACTCGCATGGGTCCTATGTGGAGTCGTACCCGAACATTAAACCCCTATTCATGGTCATCTAAGTCTTAGGAACCTCCACCAGCAATTTCAACCAAAACGAACACGTAAAACTTGTCAAAACATACTAAGACACACAAACACATTCCAAGGCACATCTTTCGAAGGTCATGGATGTTCTTGGACGTTTGACCTCCAAACATCATCAAACTTTAGAAACTGCCTCAAAACATCATTATTAATCATTTTAACACATATTAACTCATGAGACACATGTGAATCTCTAGTTTCACCTAGTTCGTTTTAGGGATGTCACATTGATGCAGGTGTTTAAAGACTTTAAGTATACCCTAGGTGTAACATGACATAGAGAACCTTGATATTCCCTAAATAAGAAACTTATTATAGATCATAGAACTTAATAGTTATAAAGTGTTCAAATAAACATTCGTATATTATAAAAAAGTTTGACAAAAAGCGAAAATCTAACATAAGTCTAATAAGTCATCTACTATATCAATAGAAGTCATATGGATGTAAACTACCCATCATATAAAAAATCTTAAAACTCACATAAAGAAAATAATTAAAGTATCTCCATCCTTGTAAAATGAGGACTCACAAATATTCAATGCAAATGAAATCAACTAGCCNACCTTTGTCTCTTCCCAATTTTCACGAGATCCAGACATTGTTATGACCATCCCCGACTGATGTCGGGGACGGTATTCCTACAAAAATATGAGAAATATGTGAGAGCAGGACCATCATGCAAAATAATAATAAAAATAAGTGGGTGCCACCTCATAGTCAAATACTCCCCTAATTTATCGTTTTGACTTGATATAATTGAGAAATGCAAGGACTTTAATTTCGCTAATCCTCTTGTCTCTTGCAACTTCAGACAAATAATGATTTCTGAATTCGAACATAAATCAACATTTCGCTCTGAAGAAGAACAACTCAAAAGGTAAGAGTGTTAGTTCTTGTTCATATTGGATAATGCAAAATATCACACAAATAATGAATTAAACACATAAACACTGTTTTAATTAACAACAAACTGAAACATATCATATAACATACAAACAATTATTGCGCGTCCTATACAAATATGTGACCCTTTTATGCCTAGGGTAGGCCTATCAATTTGAAGGATGTATATGTCATTGAAACATTCCATTGTCCCGAAATCTAAATTTATACGAATAAAATGAATGGGGATATATAATAGGGAAAATGGGATACAAAATATTCAGTCCCGCGAAAGGGTACCATCCTATTCTAAGCCTTTGTGAAAGATACTCTCTCTTGAACTTGTTGTCATCTTCGATTGTCAACACTTTTGGATGGAATGATAGCTTTTGAAGAACCGAATCGACAAAAATAGACTATTAAAATAACTCTCTAATCAAATGAACAATGGTTTATCAAATTTCGTATACATCCTTCAAATTACACACAATTATGACTGTCCGTTTAGGCCGGAAGCCATTATGGACTCAAGGTGGTCTTTCTAATGGGCTCAACACGCCTTGGGTGTTGGGTCATCTCAGGCTGATGCTTAAATTTGGATTTGGCTCGGCTCTACGCTAGTTTACTATGAGTGGGTTGTATTTAGAGTGGAAAAGGTAACCCAAGCGGACTACTTGGGCTGGGACAGTTAACGATCGTTGACTATCAAGTAGCCAACTACACTCGTCAGGGTGCCCCGAGAAAATTTTGGTTAATGAACGACTGCGAACCCGCATAATCGTCCTTAAGTGGAAATGAAATAATTGGCGTTTGACGGAAAATATTATGACATGAATGCAATGATAATATGCACACAATAAAATAAATAATGAATAAATACAATAAACAAATAATCAGCGAAATATAAAAATACAAGGTATAATATAATAATAAAACAAAAATTTCCTCAATTTGAAAAAAAATTAAATTCATATTGGTTAAAACCTCTATTTTCCCCAGCGGAGTCGCCATTCTGTTTACATCCCTACTCTGTTCAAATAGGGCAAAACGTCGCGGCAACTCGAAAAATTATTAATTGATTCAATTTTAGTGAATTTTAAAAATGAACAGTTTTAAAAAGAGTCGCCACCTAATTTTAGGAAAAAACTAGGAAACCATTAAGTGATCTACGAAACCAATTTGATTCTAGGTAAGGGGTTCAAATTATTTCGAAGGGAAGGGGTTAGGCACCCTTCGAAATCCACAAGTGTGGGTCCCGACTGAATTCATTTTTTTCAAATTGAGGAGGAAAATAAAATAATGTACAAGTATAATAAACATTCAATATGTACAAATAATAAAATAATAAATATAAGAAACGGCCTAAAGTTTTCCTAACATCAATGTATACAAAATAATGAAATAAAAGTATGATTTGAACTACATTCGAATAATTTCAAGGAGAAGCACCTCCGGGTACCTGTGAAGACACTCAGTAAAAGAGTTAGTACCAAATAAATAAAAATAAAAATGAATAACTCAAATAATAACTTAAAAATAAAAATCCGTCTTATTAACATGGAAGGCCTTGGAAATCGACGGTAATTTCTTCATCGGCCATTTTTAACAAGCAAAATATATAAAATTAACTAAATTTTCCGTCTTTTAAAATGGGGAGGCCTCTAAACCCGACGGATAGATTTTTCATTGGCCATTTTATTGGTTTCTTAACAATTAAATAAAATTAACAAGTAACCAAATGTCTCTAAAACAATCCAAGACAAAAACTACAACTTAAAAATAATAACAATTATTGAAGGAAATAATTTCATGTCAGACCCCTCAAAAGAATTCAAATAGTTGGTCAAATCAACATGAACAGTAAAGACAACTAACATTATTGACAATGACAAATTGAATATATAACACTAGAAGAAACAAATAAAATAAGCAAATATATTTTGACCGTCAAACTAATCAACAAAGGAATATAATGTCATTAAATTTATAGCTCAATAATAATAATGGTAATATATTGAAATAATAAAAGTGAATTGACCTTGCAACAACAAAACAAATGGGCATCATCATTAACTAAAATCACTTTAAATTGAACAACATTACTATTCACTACAAGGGATAAATAATAGAATAAATAATTAATAATAATAACTAAGCATATTCACCAACTAAATATATCCGGATCAATTGAAGACAATAACAATAAATGAAAAACATGGAATAAATCTAAACAATAACAAGCATTAAAACTTGAACTAAAAATTTCCGTCTTTTAATATTACGTAGGCCTCCAAAACCGACGGAGAGTTTTGTCATTGGCCATAACTCCTAAACTATAACTAATACACAAATAAATTCCTAAAGAAACATAAGCAAAACTAAAGAAAATAAATAAATAAATAAATTTACAACTAACAGTAAATAAAACAGTAGGAACAAGAGAAACGTTACTAAAATGTCATACCACAACCTAATGCACGAAAGCTAAAACAAAGCTAATTAACATATAACAGATAGAAAAGCTAGGAATTAAATAATACAAAGCTAAGAAAGAATTTACCTGGTTCTGGACAGCGAACCGGAACTGCGAATTTAACGGAGACGATCCACCACCTCCCCAAACTCGAACAGCCGCGAAAATATTTTAAAAATATTAAACTATGGAACCAAGAATTCCCGAAAAATTTCTGGGTACTCTTTGGTCTCCTCTTTTTTTTTTTCTCTCCCTCTTTGGTGTAATGAAGAGGGGCTTATATAGGACCAATTTTGGGTTCAAAATAGATGTGGGAAGCGATGTGGGACAAATGCAAAAAAAAATCTAAAATTTGTCTATTTGAATGATTTAAAGTAATTGATTAATGGATGAATTCACATAAATTAATTTAGAGAGCTTCTTAATCTAAACAAAATAAATTAATTGATTCGAATATGAATTAAGTGATTTTAGCAAATCGAAATTGAAACTATAAAATTATGAATTTTTTAAAATGTTAGGCCAAAATTGGGTGTCAACATGTATAAGTCTTGGTTTGAATTGATGATTCCTTGAAGTAAGTGTGAAACGAAAAAAATAATGATGAGCCTTAGTTGTTTCTACGAGCCGTAGAATGGAGTTGTACAAATGTTCGTAGATATTAAGTTTCAGTGATCAAATGACGAGTTAACATGATGGGTCATACAAAGATCTACGGACCGTAGAATCATACCCATAGATGGTGCTACTGAAGTAAAAGATTTACTGATGATTGACAGAGGCCACCTAGGAACTGTAGGAAAACTCATGACTCATAGGTGTCAAGTGTAGAAACGACTACTAAAGCCGAATTTCCTTAGATATCCTTTTCCTAATGTGTTTAGGATTTGATGGCCATAAGTATTGTAGGAAAATTTATTCATGCATGTAGTTCCCAACAGAAACAAGAACCTCATATTCTAGATTTTGTTCATGATGAGCTCATAGAAGCAAAGAGGGCAGAATTACTCTCCAAAAAGATAAATGATCCTTCTAGGATCATAACTGCTTAGCCCACCACTTCTCCTCTTCTAGTTTCAGAACAAGTAGTGGTGTTCGCACTACCGGTTCAAGGTACTCTTCCCAAGTCGATGAAAATGTTTTAAACGGAAGGGTTGAGGACAATTCTTGAAGAGAAATGTCTTTTCCCAAATGGGGTTATCGACAGGTACCCGGATATGATGGATATCCTGAGAATCACAAGTTCCCAATTTTGAAAAAACCTAGGGTCCTTGTATTCCAATCCGGGTTAGAGAATTGTACAATGCATATAGTGTTTTGATACCCAGAGGAAGCAGCAAGCAGCATCATTCAAACTAGTTGACTATGTGGTTGTTAGAGGACAAAATGTACATTGTGATAGTTCTACTATAAACTCAGTCTTAGGGATATCCACGCATATTAATGATAGCTTCCAGCTCCTAATCTGAATAAAGAAGCTAGAAAATTTAAAGAATCTGTTAGCCTCATTTTCCTCTAATGGTACTCCAAAATGGTTAGAAGAAGGGGCTCAAATTGAAAAGAAAGATTTGAACATAGCCGCAAGATTCTGGTTTGGCTTTATCAACAACTCAATTATGTCGTCGCAAAATGAGTCGATCCTTCGCCTTTCCAAGGAAGCTTTTCGGGTTGCATCATAGAGGAGACCAGGATAAATTTGGGACTTAGTATAGCACAAGAAATATGCATGCGGTAAAGGCAACAACGTACCTCACTTCCTTTCCCGATATTCATCGTTGAGTTATACATATAGGCTCAGGTGACTAGAGATGCGAAGACGGATGAGGAAGTGATGCCCACATCCTCCACTGATATCCAGAAGATTGAATGTGAGTATCTCAAAGATCAGGCAGAGCAGAATCAGAAAGAAGCCACTGTTAATCCTTCTCCAGCTGGGCACACAAACTCCATACTTGTAGAGGCGTTTTCGACTATTACACTGCAACCTAGACTTGCTATTGCTTCTGTTTCCCAGACTCCGATTACGCATGCTTCATTACTACTAATGGGATGACTTACCTATACTGCTGATTGTCAGGTTGCTAGACTCAAGGCTTCCATTTTGGGTATGATTCAGACTGCCCTGGCAGATGTTGTGACACCATTGAGCGATTCAGTTGATGCCCTCTCAGCAAGGTTAGTGATGTGTGAGTGCGATTAAGGGACAACGGAGAAGATGATGACTTTAAAAGCCACCATTGCTGAGCTGAGAAGAGATGTGGACCATCTGAAGTCCACCGATATGTCTATGGTATTCGGGATGGTAGAGCTCTAAATGTTCCAGTAGATCCAGCTGAGCTCGAGTCTGAGGCAGAGACTGATGAGGAGATGCTTGAGGTGATTGTAGAAGCTGCAGATGAGGGTCTGACTGAGATTGAGGAGATTAAGATAGACGCCATTGTGTAGTCTTTCATGGCAGGTACACTTTTTGATGTCCCTAGTGATGTCCTTAGCGGAGCTGGTACTTCTAACGTTAATTCGGGAATTGAGGCCCAAGTCGACGCTGATGGATCGGGCGCTGATGCCCAAACAGATGGAGCGACTGCTTAGACATGATCCCATTTTTACCTCCCTCTATGTCTTACTTTTTGGATTGTTTTATTTCATTTGCATTTGAGGATAGATACCTTTATTTTGGTGGGGTGAGGCTCATCTTTTTGTGTAAATATAGTGCTCCTGCTTTGTGTATATATTTGGGCTGTTATACTTTAAAATTTTGTTTCAAACTATGTTTTGCAAATGCTTGAGCTTGTGTTTCCTTTTAATTTCTTTGCAAATGATTTTTACCTATCCTCCAAATTTTTTTTGCCATCTCTTGTATGTATTTTAGTTTGGTTGTTCTTTGGAAAATTTGAGTCTCGGTTTGATCAATATTGATCACTTGGATAGTGCTATCAGTCTAACAAACATGAATTTACGACTAAGATGAGGCCAATTTAGGCCAAAAATCTAAGTTGGGGGTATGCTGAAAAGAGAAGGCAAGTATAGAAGTGCAAAAAAAGTTTCCTTTAACCTATACTGTTGAAAAACATGGAAACCCTCAATAAAAAAAAGAATAAGAAACAAAGCTAAAGAGAAAAAGAAAAAGAAAAAGGAAAGAATCAAAAAGAAAATTGTGGAATAAAGAAAATGGTGTTTTTTCAAACAATCCATGGAAAGTGAATAATGGGATGACATATTAGCACGGAATAAAATGATGAAATAAGGAGAAAGAAATTGTTGTGAGCACCACATTTCATGAGGATAAAAGTCACTGAGCCTAAATTACCACGCATTTGCATTCTGCCCTGTTACAAGCTTTTAAAAGACCTTTTCGATCTTTATTGAACTTAAACGAGGGCTGAATGAAAAATACGGGCAAAACTATGGGTTAACTCATGCATTTGTATTTATCTTTGTGAGTGTGAGTATTGCATTTTATTCCAGAACTTTACATTGTGAACTATTGTGTGTGAAAATGGAATCATTCTTTCTTTGAGGGCATTAGGCGAGACAATGATTGACCTTAATCTCTCCTAATGTTCCAAAGTGTTGATCCTTGAAGGAAAGGATCAACTTAGCGGTGAAAAAAAGCAGTCGGTGTGTCGTCGAGCACTTCCACAAAGCATTACTACATCGCCCAAAGTTATAGAATGCGAAGATGCGAAAGGCAAAAGCAAGACGACGATGAACTAAACCACAGGGCGGATCACCGAGTTGATCAATTATGTCGACTAACTTCACCAAATGATCCTTCGCAACACAACGTTTTTGAAAACTATATATACTCATTAATATTTTGTAACTTAGGATCGAATTTTTAGATGTGAACAATAGTTTTTTAGACTATGCTTCTATTACTTTGTTCTTATAGTTTTGGGAAACTTTGTTCTTGAAACTTGATGATTTGAAGGTTCCCAACTTCAAGAAATTTGAAGTGGGTCTTGAAGAAACTTCATCCTTAGCTCATGTATACACATTTCTATCGTACCCATTTGATGGAAATATTTTTTGGTATAATTTTCTATATCTTTACTATGCGTAGCTAAAACCCCAATTCTTGGGGTGATATTATGTGAATATGAATTGAATTTACTGCTGGGTCTTGCTAATTAATAGTTATTTTTTTGTTTAAATGTGAATTTGTGTAGTAGTTTTGTTTGAACTAAATGAAATTGTAATTGTAAATAAGATTTTATCTTCGTGTCTTGGTCTTGCTTGAGAGAGAAGTCTTTAGAAGAAAACTTTTGAATCGATAGCCGGTGGTTATTGGGTTGTCGTGAGTTTAGCAAGAGAGAGTGAATCCTAAGCCCTCTCCCACACTTTCAGCTTGAGAGAGGTAATGGGCTAAGGCGAAGGTTACGCATAATAGCGGCTTCTCGCTGTTTGAGAGAAACTGAGTTGATTCAGGTTAAGTTGCTCGAATTAGAATTTACCCCACTAAAGTATAGCTTAGTCACAAACTTGCAACAATTTACTAGTAATAACATGTACATGGTTGTTTATTTATGCTCATATTCCTATGACATCCCAAAAATCCCGTCTTTCTATTCGTATCTCTCTTATTTTTGTGGATTTTAGTTATTAATTTTTCTATAAACCCCCAAATGTTAATTGACACTTGTGTCAACTCCTTTGATTTTTCATGTTTATAATCTATAATGTCTTTAACATATGACTAGCATGAGCTAATTGATACTTGGTTGAATTATTCTCAAAGAACTTCTCTCTTGGGATTCGGCCCCAACCCTTGGTTGGGTAATATACTAGTTAACGATAATCGATGCTTAGAATTGGATGAAGTGTTTTTGGCGACGTTAAATGTCTCATCACATATTGATCAGAATTACAAGATAGTGACAATTATAGAAGTGTCTATGACAGATAATATTTAATTGGACACTTATGAACTAAAAGGTGTTGCTTAAGTTTTGTTTGAACAATGGAAAGTGGAGGACAATTGATGCAGGTCCTCTCGATTTGGAGAAATTCAATGGAGCTTTTCTTGACTTTTTTGTTTCTCTTGATATTAGAGTAGCAAAAGTTGTTGAGTTTATTAACCTTCATTAAGGTAAAATGAGTGTGAAGGAGTATTCATTGAAGTTCACTTAATTGACTAGTTATTGTAACACCTCGGATATTGAAAATTCAAAAATTAATGAAAAATGCCAAAAATTTGGCTGAAATAGTGAACTATGAGTCCAACCTGTAGACCATTGGAAATCCTATGGGCTGTAGAAAGGAAATCGTAGAAGGTTGTGTTGAGCTTTGTAACTTTATTTTTCTGAAGAATGACCTACAATTTCATAAGATGAAAACTAAGATGGTTGACGGGTCGTAGGACTTACCCTTTGAATAATTAAGATATTTTATTGAGGATCTCAAGTCTACGGAAGAAAATGATGGGTTGTAGTTGGTTTATACCAACCGTTGGAAGGTCGCATAGAAGTTCCCAGACTTTTGTAAAATTTTGAAGTGAACCTTGTCCCTAGGGGCAAGGTCTATGAACCAAAAAAGTTTGACAGACCGTAGAATGAACTCTGGGAAATGATTAAATTTTTGGTTTTCTGAAGTTGGTTGTATAGTTCCCCAGAACAAGCCAAAGAAATTCATACGGATCGTAAGTCACAACCGTAGGTCTGTACGACTGATATTTTAAAATTGTATTTGGATCTTTTCCTATGCATTTAATATTAATAGTATGTCATTCTTCCCCTATTTCTAATTTCTAAAACTACCCTTCTACCCCTAAAGTTGCCCCAACTCTCTCTTTCAATAAAAATATCCCTAAATCCTCTCCAATGGTTTCTTCAAAATCCTCTCTATAGATCACAAAAAAAAGCTCGGATTGCCAAGTCAAGCCCCCTTTTTCACCATTGCTTTTGGGACTTGACCCTCATGATATGCATGGCTTCATCAATGGGTTCAGTTCACCCATTGATCCTCAATGGTATTTTTCTCAACTCTCCAATTCAATGTCAATCAAATTTATTAGTTATACATTGAACTCTTCATGGGTTCTTTTTATGTTGATTTAGTTGCATCAATTTGATCTTAATATGTTTTTTAACTCAATTACATGATTTCCAATTGAAATCACATCAACCCATTTGTTGATCATGATTATGACTATGAAACTCTAATTTTGATAAATTTGTAGAAAATCTATGAACCAATGAATAATGTTTTCATGAACTTATGCATGACTTATGAAAATGGATCATTTTATGATATAGGTTCCTAAAGATAAGCATGAGTTAATTCTGAAAGGATTTTCTCACATATTAAGGGATCATGGCGTAGCAAAAGGTTTTCTCACATAGAATTTATTCAAGATATAATGAGCTACTCTATGATGTCTAATCTTTGATTAGTAATTGATTTATTTTTCCCCATGTATTGAGGAAAGAAAATGACTATTATGTTGAGATTTAGCTACAAACGAGATAACATTGAGATGGAGGCACAAATAAGGTAGTCTCTAGTAGCAACATCTAGTTCCAAACTACCCGTCCCCTTATGATTACTTGAAATGGAAAAGCAAGTTTATCTACATATAGCATGTGATATGATAAGAAGTTCTACCTTGTGAAATAGACTCTCCTTTCTCGATGTGGAAGTTATGTTAGATTTCATGTTATAACTCCCATGGTCTATTCTCCGTTAAAGCTAATATCCCACAAAATGATATATTTTAGTTAGAAATGTTTTATTAAGCTTCCATTATTTTTTAATAAGATTCATTGAACATGTTCCTGATTTACAATTCTTGTTAAACAATTTTACTATGTTTAGCTTGGTCATGCATATCATGTTTTTTATGTCCTCTTATGATAATGTTTCATATTTTATTGCAATTTTCCTCATACTTAGTAAATTCCATGTATTTATGCATACTTTTCCCTACGTTCTTTCACTAATGTAGGGACTGACGATTCCTATCCCTTTGTTCGTGGATAGTTTATCACTTTAGAGATTTGATGACCTTGTAAGTCCTGCTACTCCGAGGACGATGTAACCTTTCTTACTTCATTAAATCTTTTGTGTTTTGAACATTCTATTTGGTGTACATGTTACGTCTATACAACTCCCTTCGATGTAATAGATGGCTTGCCAAGACTAATTAGACTTTAGCTTCTAAATGTCAAACTTTTTATTTAATATAACATTTCTTGCTTTTATCTATAAAGTTGTGTATAAGTAGAGGCGAACCGAGGATTTGAAAACTTTGGGTGCACCAATAAAAACATAGCTTAAATATGAGGTTTGAGCTAAACTTAAAATAAAAACTGACTTAAGTGTCATTCGAAACTTTGTCTAGAGGGTGATATATTTAGCATCTACCAATTGCACAAGCACACTTTTATATTTTTTATGGATGCATTGTTAAATCTATTCTAATTTCTACCAGATTTTCATAATAGATATACATATATACATATGATTTTTTTGAAAGCTAGCGTGTGCACGTGCACCCCCTCCATATATTGTGGGTCCGCACAAGTCAGTATAATTTTGTCAAGTGTTCTTGTGTAGGTCCTCTTGGGGTTTTATACACCACGTCATGTCTAAACTATACTTTGGGTCATGAAAAATATGGTATCAGGGTATAAGGGTTTAGATCAGGTCCTAAGATATCTATTAAGCAACGCCTAAATAGAGTCTTGTTCATGAGTGTGATTCCCAACACATTTATAAATAGAAGGCTACAAAGAGTTTAGGAAACTCCACGTATTTAATTAATCTAAAATCATGTCATATATCCTATATCGATTAAGATTCTTTTACTAAATCATGTTCGACTCTTGATATGGCCAATCAACGATCTCCCATGAGAGGGAATGTGAGTGAGAATATAAAGCCCAAGGCTCCTCATGTTTTTGTTGACCCTTTGGCCGAGCAACTGACTCATGAAAAATTCAGAGCCACTTTCCAAGTGTTAGCTCAAACTATGACGGATCAAGCCAAGCTGGAGGCTAATGTTCCCATGAATCCAAATATGGGTACGACTGCGACAAGGATAAGAGACATCACTAGGATGAATCTTTCAGAATTCCATGGGTCTAAGGTTTATGAGGATCCTCAAGAGTTAATTGTTGAGTTTTATAATATAGAAGGTATTACTGGAATGATTACGGTTGAAAAGTTGGAGTTTGTCGTTTATGAAATCAAGGGTGTTGCGTAAGTGTGGTTTGAATAATGGAAGAGTGAGAGGGCTGTTGTTGTGAGTTTTATTTATTGGGAGAAAGTTATGGGAGATTTTCTTGATAATTTCTTTACTTTTGAAATGAGAGAAACATAGGCTATGGGCATCATAAATTCAAAAAATAAATCCGGTCAATGGTCTTCTAATGCACCGACTCCTAAGTTCAACAAATATTCGTTGTCTAACCCTAAGTCTCAAAGATGAAATGGTTATAGTTGATCTTCAATGCCCACCTGCCTAAGATACGGTAAAAAAATTTGGCAAGTACTGGTACGGGTATTTGTTTTAATTTTGGTAAGAGTGACGACAACGTGAAGTAATGTTTGTTGCACACTAATAAGGGAAATATTGTAGGAAAGCATAGCCTAGTAATTATTGTTTGGGTGCTCCGAAGCAGATTAGATTTTATGCCCTTCAAATTCTACGGGATTGTAAGGTTCTCTGGATGTGGTGACCGATATGTTGAAAGTATTTCATATATATGTTTATGCCATACTTGATTTTCACGAGCCACAAGTACACCCTAGATGAAGGGATCACTCTTGAGTTGTCACAAGGCGTACTTGACCCTTCTAGGTCTTGTACAAGGCTTTTAACCATCGCTCATTACATAAGATATGAAAAGTAGTGCGGAATTAAAACTTTTCACAATAATAATAATAAGAAACTATTTATAATTACTACAAATAAGTCTCGTCGTCACAAGCCAACTTAAAGACACAACTTAAATATCTTAGGGTCACCGCCCTTTATATTGAAAGAAAATACATAATAAGTCTTCTACAAGTCTTAATGAAAAACTCAGAAACATAGACTATGTCCTCGAATATATGTGGACATACCGAGTCTTGAGAGAGTCAACTTCCCAATCTTGGCTTCTAAACTTCTACTTGCTTCCAACGTATACTTACAGAGTATAGAAAAGTATGGGGTTAGTACAAACATTGTACTAAGTATGGCATTACGCAAAAACATGCAAAAGAGGACATTTTAGTAGAAATAAAGCTTTCATGCTAATTGAGTAAACCTTCATGAGTATAGAGGTAAGATAACACATAAATCATCATTTAGCACATAGAATAGAACTTCTATAATTTTAACACAAAGATGCACATTACACTGAACTCAAGAAAACCTTACAGTGAACTCATTTAATTTCAACTCACAGTGAACTCCTTTCCTTTGAAGTTTCCCTTACCAAGGTTATCCTAAGACTCACTAAGGTAAAACATTAAGGAACCGCTCATACAGTCCCTTAAATACACACCTAAGTGATCCTCAAGACTACCCATTATAGGCTTACTTCGTACGGGTAACAAGTCCACATTCTATAACTAGATACTAGAGAAACAAGCTTGCATTTAAGGACTTCACGTTAGTGACCTTCTCCAAGGCAACCCCAAGTTACACAAGGTGCAATGTGAAACTAGCATCCCATACTACTACTCCCACAAGATACTCCGTGGGGATTCCCTTAGATCAAGCACACCACATTCTTCATTCATAAACTTCATCATACAAGACCCAACTTTAACATGCTTTCTTAACATTAGACATTACGTCACCTAACTTCATTCACATCACCTAATGACCCATTCATACATTGCATATAAAGACACACCAAGACTCATGTTTCAAGTGCTTACTCGTGCAATGGATAGATAGCGTCTCATACCACCACCTACCCTAAGTAGTACACTCTTTAGGAGACTTAGTTCATTACATTCTTTTGTAAGGGCTAGCTTTAACCGACATAGACCATGAGAGTTAGACATGGAATCCCGGTATTAACTCCAACCGGATGAGGGATCCCCATTTGCCTAGGGTATGGTCATTCTTGAGACTTTGCATGGATTCTCCATTAGCTACTCCTATGCGGGTACATAGTTAAGGGATAAGGAGATTACTTCTAAGTAATTCATTCTCTACTAACGAGGAGTACTCATCTCAAGAGGTACATTGGGTACAACATCTCAACTCACGAAGTGTAACCAACGTATAACTCCCCCACAGAGTCTTAACATTCATTATTAAAGGTTACGGGATAATTATTGGACACCACATCTCAACTCACAAAGCGTTTCCATCCTCCAAACTAACATAGAAAGCTCTTGGGAATAGTTAGGTTGCTACTAAACACTTAATCTCAACTCACGAAGAGTGTCCATCCCAAAACTCCCCTTTTTCTTACTATAGAATAGTAGGGAAGGTCTAGACACTTCATCTCTACTCACGAAGAGTGTCCACCCTAAAATCCCCATTCACATTCATTAAATTCATTCATTCAATCAAAGTGTGTGTGTGAGCACACCTTTCACATAATCATCATTTTCATAACATTGACTTCTAACATGCTTACACCTTCATTTATCATATTTCACACTCTAGCATGCTTAACATATACACATTCTTCATTTAACATAATCTATAAAAATCAATATTCATAAAGCATATGAACATGAACATAATCTTTATGACTTTATTTCATATATCAAGCCTTACGGCACACAATACAAATATAAATACATACTCATATACTTCAAGTAAACACCGCCACCAAAGGTGGCCCATACCACTCAAGAGCATCTCAAATTAAGAACTAAATAATATAACCAACTTACAATTCATCCATGATTTCACCACCTTTTCTCAAGTTCTCCAACAACTAGTCATAAAATGGCAAAACTCAATATAACATAAAGAAATACAACTCTAACATTTCCTAACATTATCAAGACATTTACACTAAACCCACTTCATAAACTAAAAGTTGGAAATATGTATGAGCATCGGTTCATTTGGGGTTTTGACATTAAAAACATCAACTAACACTAAAAAAACTTATTTCAATCATTGAAACATTTTCATACTAAGACACATGCTTAGAGTAAAAAATAGAAGAAGTTAAAGTTTGGAAACCCTTTTTGAAATCTCTTTGAAATGACTCCTTGAATGAAAGAAAGTTCAATGATGAACTAAAATTACTCAATGAGAAGAAACCCACGAAATTTTGATGAATAAAACGTCCAAAACCTTCACTTCTAGCCCTTTCTTGAGTTCTAGCTTTGATGGAGTTTGAGAGAGTTCTTTCTTGAGGGAGGGGTTTTGAATATTTGAAATGAAGTCTAACCCAGGTATAGAAGTTTAAACTAACTTAAAATATCCCCAAGACCCTAAAATAAACGTCCATACTAAAACACCCCAAGCCAAGCCACATCACAACAACTTTTGCTGGCACAACCTACGACCCACAAACAACAGACAATCATCTAAACGACACCCTTTTAATAGGTCCGTCGTTTGGGTCAGAGGTCCTCCTTTGTGCAGGCCTTGTAGACCTTTCAGGGTCAATCTACACCCAAGGTTGATGGGCCATCGTTTGACCAACGGTCCGTCCCTTGTGGTCGTCGTTTGCCACTGCTTGGCGACATCCTTCGCTTAAGATGGTGTCCTCTTCTAGGGACTCGCATGGGTCCTATGTGGAGTCGTACCCGAACATTAAACCCCTATTCATGGTCATCTAAGTCTTAGGAACCTCCACCAGCAATTTCAACCAAAACGAACACGTAAAACTTGTCAAAACATACTAAGACACACAAACACATTCCAAGGCACATCTTTCGAAGGTCATGGATGTTCTTGGACGTTTGACCTCCAAACATCATCAAACTTTAGAAACTGCCTCAAAACATCATTATTAATCATTTTAACACATATTAACTCATGAGACACATGTGAATCTCTAGTTTCACCTAGTTCGTTTTAGGGATGTCACATTGATGCAGGTGTTTAAAGACTTTAAGTATACCCTAGGTGTAACATGACATAGAGAACCTTGATATTCCCTAAATAAGAAACTTATTATAGATCATAGAACTTAATAGTTATAAAGTGTTCAAATAAACATTCGTATATTATAAAAAAGTTTGACAAAAAGCGAAAATCTAACATAAGTCTAATAAGTCATCTACTATATCAATAGAAGTCATATGGATGTAAACTACCCATCATATAAAAAATCTTAAAACTCACATAAAGAAAATAATTAAAGTATCTCCATCCTTGTAAAATGAGGACTCACAAATATTCAATGCAAATGAAATCAACTAGCCACGTGTGTGAGCGCTAGGAGTGTCAGACTCTAAATTAAGGAAAGAGTGTAGGAACAAGTATGCATTAGTACATATACAGTATGATAGCAATGCCTAAGATTAATGAAGCTCTACTAAAAAGGTACTTTACATGACATGGAATGATAAAGCTAAACCATAAGATAACAGGTTAGAAAACATAAATCATAATCATAGTCAATACAAGTGAAGAGTCTTTAAATCACTTGTGAGAAACTTTAGAACTGACCTTAGTTCATTATCGTTGGATGTTGACAGTGTAACTGACATAGACCATGTGAGATATGATATGGAATTAAGTGTCTGTCCCACATCAAAAAGAGATTTCCTTAATTTCAATGGTATGAACCACGAGTCTGAGTTAGAGGGATCCACTAGCTATTGTCTATCTAAGAAAATCATCCTAGGGTGACACACCGTTCATAGAACATGGGTAATCGATGCTACTCTACTCGGTGTTGAGTAGAATATCCAACGGAATAGCGTTTAATCACATTCTTTTCATCATCCATATAAAGGAACAATTAACCAACAAACTTAAGTTAATGTTCATTTAGAATATCTCCTGAACTTCATTCGAACTAGGTGAGAAAACCATTAAACCTTATGGATCCATTTTGTTAGAAATCATTTCAACATAATTGATTTTTTAGTCTCAAAGCATCCTCAAATCATTTACATCAATTCCATAAGAAATGTGTTTCATCATAATTAAATTCATCATTCATTGTTCGTAAGCTTCATCATATGTTCACACTATACAAAATCATGATTCAATCCTATGTTCATATGAATTTAACTTAAAATCATGTAATTACTTCAATTCACGCATAAAAATACAGAAACTAATCAATTTGAATCATAATTTAAAAGAACCTATGTAGATTAAATAAAACTCTTACTTTGAATTAATAATCTAGCTGATAAAATTAGAGCTTTTAGGAACCCTACAGAGGAAAGGACTTCAGAGGTGAATACTAGCATACATTCGTGATCAATTCCCACAATATATGGTGAATGGGATTTCCTTAATTGAAACCCTAGATTCATCTTCCTTAGCCTTAGAGACAGGTTTGGAGGTGATGTTAAAACAGAAATTTAGGAAGTAGGTGAATGATTTAGAATCGGTAGTTTGAGGACTTAATCCACTTATACATCTGTTCAAATAGGGGATAGTGTAACATGGTTTTTGTATCAAACACATATGGGAAAGTCCCAAACCCCCTTTAAAATAATTGCCAACCCCATTCTATGGAACCTTAAATTTAAGCAAACTTTGATGGACCATATCCACGGTTTGTAGGACCTCGTACCACTCGTAGACCCGAAATGTAGAACTCAAATTTTGATCATAAAATTTCACTATGTCTGGGACCTTCATACAAGACATATCAATGAATCGTAGATCACTTGAAGGACCGTCTGAGGCAATCATAGAATTAGATATTGAAGCTTGATTTGTCTAAAACTCAACACAACTTCAGCAGTTGTCTTTCTACAACCTGTAGGAAATCCTACATTATGTAGATGGGACTTGTAGACCACTATTGAAAGCCAAATTCCATATTTTCCATTTGTTTTCAACTTTTCCACTTACGATATACTACAATATCTTCCACTTGGGAACAATCATAGTCAAATGGAACTCAACATAACATGAATGGAGTAGGAAAGAAACAAACCAGCAAAGATGAATGTAATTTAATAAAAATGCACATAATGGAATATCACTCTTAGTGAAACCATAAATCAAAAAGAGGTTTTTCATGAACATGCATGCGCATGAAAAACATGAGAATGACTAAGACACATAAATTTGAAAGAATTACCCATGAGGAGCTAATACCTCAAGCTAGAATAGGAGGGGACGAAAAAACGATGAGGATAAATGATCATCATATCGGCTTCGACCTCCCAAGTAGCACCCTCAACAAATTGATTCCTCAAAAGAACATTCCCAAAATCAACATCTTCTTTTCCGAAGGACTTGCAAGTCTAAAATCTCAATAGGAACTTCTTCATAAGAATGATTTTCCTTAAGTCCCATACCTTCCAAAGGAACAATAGCTTGCGGATCTCAAACAAACAGCTTCAACAAGGAGGCATTGAATACTAGATGTACAGATGCTAAATCATTAGACAACTAATGTTCATAAGAAACCTTGCCTATGTGACTCAAAATCAGATATGGGCCTACATATTAGGAACTAAGATTCCCCTTCTTTCAACATCTCATGACACCCTTCAAAGGTTACATTTTCAAGTAAACTCAATCATCAACATCAAACACAAAATCTTTACTTCTAATATTGGTATAAGACTTTTGTCGACTTTGAGCTATTTTTGGACTTTATCTGAAAAGTCAAACTTTCTTAGTGGCCTCATGTACCAACTCGAGATATATCAAAGAAAATTCATCAACTTCAAACTAGTCTATTAGAGATCTTCACGTCCTACAATAAAGAGACTCAAATAAAGTCATACAAATACTTGAATGGTAGCTATTATTATATTCAAACTCGATCAAAGCCAAGTGATAATCCCAATTACCCTTGAAATCAATCACAGAAGCTCTCAATATATCTTCCAAAGTTAATCTAGTACGCTCCGCTTGACCATTGATTTGAGGATCAAAGACAGTATTGAGCTAAACACGAGTACCAGGACCCTTTTGGAATGACATCCAACATTGACAAGTAAATTGAGTACCTCGATCGACGATAATGGACAACTTTACTCCATGCAACCTTACCATATTTCTAATACAAAACTTGTTATAATCCCCTAATGTGAATTAAGACTTAAAAATATGAAAGTGAGTTTATTTCTTCATTCGGTCCTTTGAGTCCTAATGGGATGAAACTGAGTTGATTTCTTCATTCGGTCCACAATAGCACAAATCGAGTCAAAGTGACGATGAGTGTGAGGTAAACGTGTGATGTAGTCCATATTAAAATCTTCCATACTTCGATTAAAATATGCTAATGTCTTAAGTCTTAATTTATTATATTAATAATATTAAAGTATGACAACAATTTAACTAATGCAAAATTAATATACTTTCATATAAATTATTCAAAATATAACAAGTCATATGATTACTTGTCATATTTCTCATTATGCCGGTGATAACGATTGATAACAGTATCTACAAAAATCTTACTTATATTATCCATAGGACAAGATTGATAAAAATGAGGCCTAGGACACGTCTACAGAAGCTAATATTTCTATATTTTAGCTTCTATATCTATTTTTTTTCCTCCCACTTGACTTTAACTGCGTGCGTAAATGTGAAACAATACTCATTTGGACCAAGACATATAAATATTAATCATTACTTCCATCCAGTTATGTGGGAGAGAATATAAATAATGTTTTTTGATCCAAAACCGAAATAAAATGAGAAGTAAATTCTTCTTGTTTCATCTTAAATAGATGAGTATATTCTACTATGGAAGAAGAAGACTCCATTTCTATATTCCTCATATTTTATATTCCCTTCCCTCTTCCAAGCTCTTTTATTCCTAAAGATATTTTGAATAGAAGCAAGAACATCAGTTCTAATAATTTCGTAATCAGAATCATTACTGATTATTGTCCTTCGTCGATGAACTCTTCTACATTGTCTTCTTACTTGATTGTTGGTAGCACTGACAGTTGGAGTACTTCGTGTCCATCCTTGTCCAACAATTTCTAAAATGAGAATAAAGAAACAATCAAAACATTTATTTGTAACCATTTAATAGGTGTTAAAAATAGTTATTTCTATGTAAATCTTCTTTTATTGGCCAAATTGAGAACATTGTTAAATATATAAAACAATATAAACTTTCCATCAAAGTCCAAGAATTCAAACTTTTATCTACTACCACAATTCAACCTAGAGAACTCATCAAATTGGGTAACTTCTTTTTACCTTAATTATGAACATAGGGTTTTCTCTACCCTTTCAAACACTCTTTATTAAATAGAAATTAGATATTTTGTCTTCTTACATTTTGAATAACAGTAAATTATTATTTTTCCAGATATCTATGTTTGAAAATAAAGATATTTAATGTATTAAAAAGTCAAAAAACTAAAAACAATGTAATGATAAGTTAGAAAATAAATATAAAAATATAGGTTTTGATACGAACAAAAAATGAAATTGTAACATGACCATCATTGTACATAATAGTAATGACAAATTTTCTCAGAACCAAACCAAATATTGTTGACACTTGTTTGAAAAATAAAAGATCCTCTTCTATTGATGAATATAATATAATGGTGTTCATTTTATGTTAAAAATCATGTCTTTTCACTTTTATTTAAGCCTAACTAGGCTTGTCCATATAAACAATTTCTTATTTGATTATTGATTTATGATATTAAATTTTTTCTATCTATTTTTGATAATCAATAATGATTTGAATTACGTAAAACTTATCTAATTATACAAACATTTCTATCAAATTTACTATTTCTCCCTATAATTTGAAATAGTTACATAGTATAACAATAATTAATAATTTTATCATATGATATTTCAAGTTAAGTACACCTAGATACATGGTTTTAAAACTATAGGGAGATTTAGTAATTACGACCGAAATATTTGTATAATTATGTAGTTTTTCATTAAATAAAATCAATAATGATTATCAAAAATAGAAATAAAAAATCCAATATCATAAAGAAGTAATCAAATGGGCCAAACTACTTGTGATATGATGAAGCCCAGATATGCTTTAAATAAAGGTGAATGTACATGATTTTTGACATAAATATGAACATTACAATATTATATTCATCAATAGAAGATGATTTCTTTGTTTGTCAAAGATGTGACAAGAAAGTTTGTTTGTTTGAGGAAATTTTTTGTTATTATTATTAGGTACAATTGGAGGTCATATTAATGTTTATTATTTTTGTTCGTATCAAAGCGTAAATTTTTCTAAATATTTTCTAGTTTATCATTATAATTTTTATTTTTAAATTTATGACTTATTTATATATAAAAGTTCTTCATTTTTAAATATAGATATATGAAAATGTCATCTTCTTTTGTTTAAAATGTAAAAAGGAAAAATATCACATTTCTATTAAATAAGGAGAGAGTTTTAATGGGTAGCAAAGACCAAATATTCATACTTTAGGTAAAAAAAAGTTACCCAATTGGATGAATTTTCTAGGTTGAATTGTGGGAGTAGATAAAAGGTTTAATACTTTTTGACTTTGATGAAAATTTAATACAGTTTGATATGTTCAACCGTGTTCTCATTAAGGCTAATAAAGAAGATTACATAGAAATAACTATGTTTTTAACACCTATTAATGGTAACGAATAAATGTTCTGATTATTTATTTTTTCTCATTTCAGAAATGATTGGACAGGGACGGAGAAGAAGTACTCTAACTGCCAGTGTAACTAACAATAAAGTAAGAAGACAACGAAGAAGAGGTCATCGATGAAGGACAATAATTAGTAATGATGATGATTATGAAATTATTAGAACTAATGTTCCAAGCTCTATTCAAAATATCTTTAGGGATCAAAGACTTGGAAGAGGCAAGGGAGAATAAAATATGAGGAATATCCAAATGAAGCCTTGTTCTTCCATACTAGAATATATTCATCTATTTAAGATGAAACAAGAAGAATTGAATTCTCATTTTATATCGGTCTTTGATCCTTAAGCTTTATTTATATTTTTTTTTCTCTCCCACATAACTGGATGGACTTGTCCTAGAAACTAAAATATAGAAATATTGGCTTCTGTGGACGTGACCTAGAGTCTCCTTTTTATCAATCTTCTACTATGGATCATATAGCTAAGATTTTGGTATATGGTGTTATAAATCGTTATCACCAGCATAATGAGATAGAGGACATGTAGTGTAGACAAGTAATCATATGACTTGTAATATTTTGAGGAATTTATATGACAATGTATTATTTTCCAATTTGTTAAATTGTACTACTTAAATATTGTTAACATAATAAATTATGAACTAATGGAAACTATAGAGTCTCAATGGAGATTCTTTAAGAAAAGTAGCCTTTCGAATTCCAACAAGGGACCATATTTTTCAATGTATCCTTCTTCTTTGGTAATTATGGTAAAATTTTAATACTTATGTTTCTCCTTATTTCACTAGAATTGGTGCAATGCAAATATCTTGAGAAATCCTTCTTTTAATTTAAAATATGTTTTTATTTGATCAACAACTTGGCTCCTTCACTGCATATAAGCTAAGACTTTGATAGAATTCTTTATTATCTAAATGATAAATGGATTGTACCATATAACTTGGGATAATGCATAATGAAGGTGGAAAGAGCTTGTGGAAATACTTAGTGTCACATTGCGTTATTTAGTTTATTACGTCTATTTCTGTCTTATACTTATTGTTCAATGAGTAATTGAGCATGGTCTATTCCTTTAATGTGTATTATCAGCATTGATTTAAAAGATAGGCTTTCCTTGTATATATTTTATACCTTTTTCTAAATTCATTGATGATGTACCATCGATATATGGTACTTTTGATGTTTTAAACTAGAATTTTTTTCTGTGTCTTATGCATTTGTTAGAAGATGTGATGGTATTCTGTAGGAAATAGGTTCTGGAGCAGTTGGTATTGAAATGTTGCAGCAGTAGTGATTATTGGTGATTGACGACTTGGCCTACGTGCCGTAGGCTCATCAATGAGCTGTATGTACGAGTCTTGGTTTGAATTGGTGATTCCTTGAGGTAAGTGTGAAACGAAAAAAATAATGATGAGCCTCAGTTGTTTCTACGAGCTGTAGAATGGAGCTGTACAAATGTTCATAGATATTAAGTTTCAGTGATCAAATGACGTGTTGAAAGGATGTGTCATACAAAGATCTACAGACCGTAGATCATGCCCATAGATGGTGATACTGAAGTTAAGGATTAACTGATTCTTGACAGAGGCCACCTAGAACTGTAGGAATACTCACGAGTCATAGGTGTCAAGCGTAGAAACGACTACCCAAGCCGAATTTCCTTAGATATCCTTTTCCTAGTGTGTTTAGGATTTGATGTCCATAAGTATTAGTTGTAATTTATATTTTTAGGTAGTTAGATGATTTGATACTTTTTAATTTGGCTTTGAGAGTTAACTTAAATATATTTTGAGCATTTAATTCTTGAAGTGTTGATTTATAATATTGCTTTTTGTTGATCAATTCAAGATTCTATATTTCATTTACCCTAATTATAAGTTCATTATTTCTTCTATTCATTATATTATGAATTATGAATACTCAAGAATGAGTAGATATATTCATATGGTTGAGGAAATCATGAGTAATTAACAAAGTATACCTAAGAATTAAGTATTTTTTGAATAGTGTTTATGCATGTATTATTAATCTCTTAATTTTTAATGCTTTTAAACAGTCTGTAATGTTTAAACATACCTTACTCCTACATGTAGACCCTTAAACCAATAACTTAAGAGATACCTAACTAACTGAATTTGCATGTCAAACACTAGCAAATGGTTACTATTATAAGGTTTACTACATTACGAACTTGTAGTGAACGCACATACCCTAGTTTCATCTCATTTCGATCTTAAAAATTGGAAATTCTGTTACTTAAGTACTGGTTACTAAAATCAATTGTCACGACTAGAATCTAGACCCCAGACGAGACCGACGTCGTTGACCTCTCAGAGGTCGCAGACAAGCCTACTTACGTTATTCATACTTCACTTAGGTTAATTTTAGCGGAAAATTTAAAACTTTTGGCTCCTTAACATATTTGTTAAACATTTATAACATTTTATTATAGTTCACCATCAACCATCTAACATTAAGAGATAAGCAACCGAAAGAAATAGCTCAATAAGTATTATGTGTATAATTGCCAAAATGGCACCAATACAAGGTCTAAATAAAAACAGAAAAGAAACGCTAGTGGAACATGCTCCACTAGCTCAACTCTAAAACTAAGCTAGAATGTAAAACAGTAGCATCCTCGAAAGTATGAGGACCTACCAAACTCCGGATGAATGCTGACGTCCGGATAGTTGCAACGATGATCTTGTAGCTCTATCGCCCACCTGCACCTGCACCTAAAATAGTATAGATGTATAGTGTTAGTACACACTTGTACTAAGTATGGGTATATGCAAGCACACACCAAGGACATGCATGAGAAAAGATAGTTCTTTCCTAACAACATGATTATTGGAAGTCAAGTCAGTGGACTTGCCAAATTGAGATTAGGAAAGTTTCCAAATTTGGATTAGGAAAGTCAATGAGATTTCCAAATTTGGATTAGGAAAGTTATGCCATGAGAATAACATACGTCATCATACTTTTCACATTTGCACACAGCTCATAACATTTACACATAGCACATATCATATAGCATACAACACCTTTTGCATGTAGCACATAACTTCTTTAATGTCATTTATTCATATTCCATGAGACCTTGGAATCATGGGCTTATCATTAAGACCTCCCAGAAATGAGGGCTCAACATATGGGGACTCAACTAGGGAGTCTTCATTAACAAACACAGAGTCTGCTTCATTCATTCATATGTATTTCATTTCATTTCATTCGTGAGCCATTATAAACACTAGCTATACCTAGGATATAGTTTAAGATTTTCATTAGGTTAGTTGTGCAATGACCAAGAATGACCTAATGTCATTACTTGAATCTAACTCACCTTTTGATTATCCTATCCTAATACCTTTGGTATCATTCATTTCATTATGTGCATCATTTGAGGTTGGCCTCATTCATTCATTGAGAACTTTAACTTTAACCGACATAGATCATGTGAGCATCATGAAATCCAGTGTCTCTCCCACACCGAAAAGAGGTGGAATCAGCGGCCAAAGTGATCCAATAACATGCTAGCGTACATGGAAATCGAACCCCGACAGATCCCTATATTGGCAGTATAGGTTCGAAGACTAGGAGATATAAGGAGACCCATACCCGGCATGCCGGACAGTCTCATCTCATGAGAGTTACGTGAACCTCCGCCCTTCCCGAAAGAAGGCATCACCGCTCATAGCTAGCCCATCGGTGCTCAGTATAAAGTTCCATTTCATTCATCTCATACGTCATGGAAGCTGACTTCTAGTATGAGGACATCATAGCTCATTAGATGATTTTTCATCTCATAATTAGTATTAAGTATTTTAAGCTCAATACCTTCATTAGAGTGTTCATAGAGACGGGTCTCTTCATTATCTTACACTCTCATAGGTGAGTACGTTTTGGTAACATTTACTTAGGCTCATTTGAGATTGCTCTCATCATTTACATTAGCCTCATATCATGTTTTCACCACATTCATTATCATTTCGACATTTGCTTGTCTTACTACTCACCTCATATTACGTGAATGTTCATTTCATCATTTCATTGTTCATTTCATCATGTCATTGTTCATCTTAGGTTCACTTACTTTGAACGTATGTTAGACTTATGTGTCTACACATACAAGCCATGAGGCTTCATTCATATTTCATCTAAGTGATTCATATCTTTCTAAGATTATGTGATACAAGACTTATGCATCTTGTATGTATGCCAAGATCTCGGTTTCGATCTATGTAGGCAACATTAAGTTGAACATTTACTCACGTATGACTTATGTATCAATACGGAGATTTGGGCAAGGGAACCCAAGTTCGAATCCCTTGAACATCACTTAGTATTTATATATTTTATTTATTTATTTAGTTCGGTCCGTGTGGGAAAATTGGGTCCCAACAACCACGCCTATTTTCTTCTTTATTTTTAATTTACTCACTTAGGGCCGAGAGGTTGTGGGATCGAACCCCCACAGCCTCTTTATTTTATTTTCCTTTTCAAACGTTGACTTTTTGAGTTGACCGTGAGGTTGTGGGATCGAACCCCCACAGCCTCACTTTGTTTTTATTTTGTTTTTTTCTCCTTTCCGCCTAGACGTCGTGGGTTCGATTCCCACGCCTCACAATCTTTTGTTTTCTTTTTCTTTGAGTTCTGACCGAGGGGTTGTGGGTTCGAATCCCACTCCCCTCATTCATTTTATTCATTTATCCTTCCGCCTGCACCCAGGATCGAAACCCCCAACCCTCACCCATTTCCGTGAATCATTTCCGCACAAAGGTGAGGTCACGGGTTCAATTCCTAGTGGCCTCATTCTTTTATTTTGCATTAAATTTCCAGATTGTTATGCATTAACATTTAGCCTAAAACTAACTTGTAAAATGCTGGAAATTTTGGTCACTTTTTAACTCATAAACATCAATATATTATTTAGTTCATAGGTTACGTTCATGGACTCGTTTAACATACTTTTAAGTGCATCTTGCATAAAATTAATTGGCTATAAGATTGTTATTCAAATCAGCCACATTTCCTTTTTATTAACATCATGATTTTCATGAGTTTATGTATGTAAATTAGCAACCACAACACTAACAATTTAGAGCATCAAGGTCGAGACCCTTGTCACGGTCACACACTTGCACACAATTGCACATAAGTCCGAACACATACATGGATTGTCATTTTCATAATTTAACATACACCAACACATTCACATTCAGCACAAAACATCACACATTCCTAAATCTACCAGCAATCATACCAACCTACGAATTCATTGGGAGCTAGTGACAGGGACATGCAACGGGGAAAACAACCCTAGTTTTTGAGCTGAATATTTAGAATCCTAAGGGGTCTCTTGGTAAAGGGACCAAGAGGGAAGAAACCCATACCTTTTTGATGTTTTTACAATACACGACCTGCTGTCCAACCTCTCCAAACCACGCTCAAGTCCATCACTTCAACACCAATCGACGGAAGACTCCTCCCCTTTGCCTAACGTGATGGATTAACGTTCTTTTCTTAGATTTTTGTGTGAGTTCTTCAAGTGTGAAGAACTTCAATATATATTCTGTTCTTGAAGTTGTTTAGGCAGAGAGAAAACGTGAGGGTGAATGGTGAAACGTGAGAGTGATGAAACGTGAGAGTGTGAGAGTTATTGTAAGTTTAGGAGTTTAGTTAGGACTTAGTCAAAAGGGTTCTTGTTATATTAATAAAATCTGATTAATTTAACTAATACGTGAAAGGTCCATTTTGCCCTTAAAAAAAATCAGATTTTAAAACAATAATTGAACCCCTATTCGTTGCATCCGTTGGGGTTCGAACCCGGGTGACACCGTTTCGCGGAACGGGTCATTTCGGGTCGACCCGACCTGAATGGGTCTTTCATTTAATTTAATTAATTAAATAATTAATTTGTTACGGCAATTACGATATTACCCTTGGCCTAGAAAAGACCATTTTACCCCTAGACCCTCAAAACTTAAAATTTCTTCTTTTTAAGTCCGGTAAAGACTCCTTCGATTAAATCTTCATTTTTGAGAGCCTTACTTGGTTGGTTCCAACCTTTCCAAGCTCAACTAACTCCCCAAGTTAGTTGGCTTGGTCGTAGTAAGGGTTCTGAGGTCTGGTTCTACGCGTATCAATCTGTGTGAACCTTGGTCTAATCGCAAGCATTCTTGACAACCTAAGTCTTGATCCTATTCATTTTTAGGGTTGTTACATTATCCCCCCCTTAGGAACATTCGTCCCCGAATGACACTACCACTTGTCGTCGTAATGCCAGTCAGATCAATAGCAACAAAAAATGGGGAGATTAGGAAACATAAGTTTAAGAGTAGAAAGTCTAACATCAAGAGCTGAACAGGTGAGGGTAGCGGACTCTCATGTCGGCCTCAGCATCCCACGTAGCACCCTCAACAAGATGATTTCTCCACAATACCTTCTGTGGCAATCTCCTTGTTCCTCAGCCGCTTGACCTGTCTGTCTAAGATCTCAACAGGTACCTCCTTATAAGACAAGCCTTCACCAACCCCCAAACCTTCAACAGGTAGGATTGATGCTGGATCACCTAGGCACTTCTTCAACATAGAGACATGGAAGACTGGATGAACAGAAGCTAGTTCTGTAGGCAATGCCAACTCATAGGCCACCTCACCCACATGTTGTAGGATCTCATATGGCCCAACATACCTCGGACTCAGCTTCGCTTTTCTACCAAATCTCATCACCCCTTTCATAGGCGATATTTTCAAGTAAACCTGGTCACCAACATCAAACTCTAAGGGCCGCTTTCTGTTATCAGCATATGACTTTTGCTGACTGTAAGCAGTAGTCAACCTGTCCCTAATCATCCTGACCTTCTCTAAGGCCTCATGAATGATCTCCAGACCCAAAATGGATGACTCTCCAACCTCGAACCACCCAACTGGAGATCTACACCTCCTACCATACAGTGCCTCAAACGGTGCCATCCCAATGCTGGAGTGATAGCTATTATTATACGAGAACTCTATCAAAGGCAGATGGTCATCCAAGTTACCTCTGAAGTCAATCACACACGCTCTCAACATATCCTCCAATGTCTGTATGGTGCGCTCTGCCTGCCCATCTGTCTGAGGGTGAAAGGCAGTGCTAAGCTTCACCTGCGTGCCCAAGCTTTTTTGGAAAGACCTCCAGAAATGAGAAGTAAACTGAGCTCCTCTGTCTGAAATAATAGACAAGGGAATCCCATGCCATCTCACAATCTCATCAATGTAGAGTCTCGCATAATCCTCGGCTCTGTAAGTAGACTTCACAGGGATAAAGTGGGCAGACTTTGTCAATCTGTCCACAATAACCCAGATAGAGTCATGTTGCCTCCTAGTCCTCGGAAGCCCAACCACGAAGTCCATATTAATGGCCTCCCATTTCCAAGTCGGAACCTCAATAATCTGAGTCAGACCACCAGGCTTAAGATGCTCTGCCTTAACCTGCTGACAATTAGGACACTTGGCCACATATTCTGCAATGTCCTTCTTCATGCCATCCCACCAATAAATCTGCTTGAGATCATGATACATCTTGGTGGAACCTGGATGTATAGAATATTTGGAACCATGAGCCTCTACAATAATCCTGGTCCGCAAATCATCCACATCTGGCACACACAGTCTGTCCTGATACCTAAGTATGCCATCCCCTCCCAAAGCGAAAGACTCATTCATCTTCATCAGCACTGAGTCCTTCAGCTCCATCAACACGGGATCTAGATGCTGACCCTGCTTGACTTCAACTACCAAGGATGATTCAGAACTAGGATGAACTGAAACATCTGCACTAGTGGAGTCCACCAAACGCACACCCAGTCTGGCCAGTCTGTGTACATCCTTCACCAGCTCCTTCTTCTCATCATCAACGTGAGTTGTACTTCCCATGCTCATCATGCTCAAAGCATCAGCTACAACATTAGCTTTACCTGGATGGTAGTGCACATTCATGTCATAATCCTTCAACAGCTCCAACCATCTTCGCTGATGTAGATTCAACTCCCTCTGTGTGAACACGTACTGGAGACTCTTATGGTCTGTGAAAACATCTACATGCACTCCATACAGATAATGCCTCCACAGCTTCAGTGCAAACACCACAGCTGCCAACTCTAGGTCATGAGTGGGATAATTCTACTCATGAACCTTGAGCTGTCTGGATGCATAGGCTATGACCTTACCAACCTGCATAAGAACACAACCCAAAACCAACCCTAGATGCATCACAATAAACAGTGTAATTCTCAACACACTTAGGCAAAGTAAGCACCGGGGCTGAAGTGAGTCTGTCCTTGAGCTCCTGGAAACTCTTCTCACAAGTCTCCGTCTATTCAAACTTGGCTTTTTTCTTAGTCAAAGATGTCAATGGGGCAGCAATGGAATAAAAGCCCTCCACAAACCTGCGGTAGTAACCAGCCAATCCCAAAAAGCTACGGACGTCAGTAGGAGTAAGAGGCATTGGCTAGTTCTTCACAGCGTCAGTCTTCCTGGGATCCACATCCACGCCCTGATTGGACACAACATGACCCAGGAAGGTCACCGATCTCAGCCAGAATTCACATTTGCTGAATTTGGCATACAACTGATGCTGTCTAAGTACCTGCAAGGTTAGTCTCAAATGCTGTTCATGCTCTTCCTTGGTCTTAGAGTAGATGAGAATGTCATCGATGAATACTATGACGAAGGAGTCAAGGTATTTACGGAAGACTCTGTTCATGAGATCCATAAATGCAGCAGGTGCATTCGTGAGACCAAATGACATGACTAAAAACTCATAGTGACCATAGCGGGTACGAAAGGCTGTTTTTGAGATATCTCCATCCCTGACCCTAAGCTGATGATATCCTGAATGAAGATCAATCTTAGAGAAGAAACTAGAACCTTGGAGTTGATCGAACAAATCATCTATTCTGGGGAGTGGGTACTTATTCTTTATAGTGACTTTGTTGAGCTGCCGATAATCGATACACATTCTAAGGGTCCCATATTTCTTCTTTACAAACAACACTGGAGCGCCCCAAGGGGATATGCTCGGCTAAATGAAACCCTTGTCAGTGAGATCTTTTAAGTGCAGCTTCAACTCTTTGAGTTCAGCTGGAGCCATTCTGTAAGGAGGAATTGAGATTAGTTTAGTATCGGGCTCTAAATCGATACCAAAGTCAATCTCTCGAAGGGGAGGGACTCCAGGCAAATCTTCAGGAAACACATCTAAGAACTCATTCACTACAGGTACTGAGTTTATGGGAGGAATGTCATGATCGAAATCATTAACATTCACAAGATGACACAATAATCCCTTGGACATCATTTTGTTGGACTTAAGGTTAGAAATCAATGGGTTAGGACGACTCGAGTTGTACCCCTCCCGGACTAACTCTTCTTCATTAGGAAAGCGGAACCTCACTACTCTACTACGACAGTCCAAGCAAGCATAACAACTGTGAAGCCAATCCATGCCAAGAATAACATCAAAATCATACATGGGTAACTCAACCAAGATTGCACACATAGTCTTTCCACTAACAACTATTGGGTAATTTTTGTACACCCTATCAGTTCTTACATTCTCTCCTAAGAGTGTACTAACCACTATGGGATCATGCAGAACTTCAGGTAATATCTCAAAAGTTAGAGCAAGCAGAGGAGTTACAAAGGAAAGTGTAGACCCTGGATCAAGTAAAGCATAAACAGAAGTTGAGAATACTTGCAGCATACCTGTGACCACATCAGCGGACTTCTCCTGCTCCTCCCTACCCTTCAGGGCATAGAACCTGTTCCTCTTAGGAGGCTCGGCCGCTGCTGCACCCTGTGGATTAGGCCTAGGCTGAGTATTACCTCCAGCCGGACCTCTGTTCTATGGACAGTCTCTGACCATGTGTCCAGTCTTACCACAACCGAAGCAGGCATTAGTGCCCTGTTTGCATTCTCCACTATGGGCTCGGCCACACTTAGCACAATTCTTCTTAGGATGCTGCATCTCACCTCCATTTCCCTTCTTGGGTTCAGGTCTGCCTCCTCTAGGTGTAGCACTCCTCTGAGGATTTGAATTCCCAGAACTCTATTGCCCCTTTTTGAACCTTGGCTGCTCACGGACGCCAAAGTTGTTCCTGTGGCCTCCATGACTGGGTCCTGCCTGATCTTGAGGCCTAGGCCTCCTAGCATCACGAACACCTCTTTTTCTGCGGCTATCCTCTACTTGCTGGACATGCACTGCCTGGAAAGATCCATATTATCATGGAGCATCGCAGATCGACACTCCTCCTCCAGGTCTCCATTGATTCCAGTGAGGAACCTGCTCATCTCATCCCTGCTGTTAGAAACCAGGGAAGTAGCATACCTGGATGTTTTCAACAAAGTTCAGTATTCTCCTCATTCTTGTTATTAAATATTAGGGAAAACAACATACCTTGACAGCTTAACAAACTTCAGGGAATACTCCCTGACTGTCATAGAGCCTTATTTAAGGTTGATGAACTCCTCAACCTTGGCCTCCCTCATTTCCCTGGGAAAGAATCTCTCCAGAAATGCTGTTTTGAATAGCTCCCATGTGACTGGCACTCCACCTAAGACACGGCTATCTTGCCACATCTTGCACCAAGTCTGTGCAACATTCTTGAGCTGATAGGAAGCCAACTCAGCCTTCTCAATATCAGTGGCCCCCATAGCCACCAGGATCTTATGCACCTCATCCACAAACTCCTGGGGATCCTCTGGTGTCCTAGACTTTGTGAAAATAGGAGGATTCATCCTCGTGAAATCCCTCAGCCTGTCAGCCATGCTACGAACCGGTGGGTTCTCCCTCTAAGCATCCTGCCGGTTGACCTGGGCAGTCATAGCCTGGGCCTGCATAGTAATGGCCTGTGCCATCTGGGCCAGAGATGCCCTCACCTCAGCATCAGTCAACCCAACTGGATTAACTGGCACAGCCACTCCTTCAGCTGGAGCCTGGGGTGGAACTCGGTTGCCCCCAGCAGCTGCTCTTCCTCCCCTCTGACCAATAGCCCTCCTAGGGTTCATTCTCTGAAAACAACACAAATTGATGTTAGATACGCTCATAACACCAAGAATTCTGACATTCAGAAAGGCACATAAGATCAGAAAAAGGGAAATTTTCCTATGCATCATGCAATCTCTAATTCAGGATAGTGGTGCACTTCACTACCATGACTTAGAAACTACTCAATGTGGTTGATGTGAACTTATTATTTTCAGAATTTAACCTAGTGCTCTGATACCAATTTCATCACGACTAGAATCTAGACCCCAGACGAGACCGGCGTCGTTGACCTCTCAGAGGTCGCAGACAAGCCTACTTATGTTATTCATACTTCACTTAGGTTAATTTTAGCAAAAAATTTAAAACTTTTGGCTCCTTAACATATTTGTTAAACATTTATAACATTTTATTATAGTTCACCATCAACCATCTAACATTAAGAGATAAGCAAGTGAAAGAAATAGCTCAACAAGTATTATGTGCATAATTGCCACAATGCACCAATACAAGGTCTAAATAAAAATAGGAAAGAAACGCTAGTGGAACATGCTCCACTAGCTCAACTCTAAAACTAAGCTAGAATGTAAAATAGTAGCATCCTCGAAAATATGAGGACCTACCAAACTCCGGATGAATTCTAACGTCCGGATAGCTACAATGATGATCCTGTAGCTCTATCGCCCACCTGTGCCTGCACCTAAAATATTATAGATGTATAGTGTTAGTACACAGTTGTACTAAGTATGGGTATATGCAAGCACACACCAAGGACATGCATGAGAAAAGATAGTTCTTTCCTAACAACATGATTATTGGAAGTCAAGTCAGTGGACTTGCCAAATTGAGATTAGGAAAGTTTCCAAATTTGGATTAGGAAAGTCAATGAGCTTTCCAAATTTGGATTAGGAAAGTTATGCCATGAATAACATACATCATCATACTTTTCACATTTGCACACAGCACATAACATTTACACATAGCACATATCATATAGCATACAACACCTTTTGCATGTAGCACATAACTTCTTTAATGTCATTTATTCATATGCCATGAGACCTTGGAATCATGGGCTTATCATTAAGACATCCCAGAAATGAGGGCTCAACATATGGGGACTCAACTAGGGAGTCTTCATTAACAAACACAGAGTCTGCTTGATTCATTCATACGTATTTCATTTCATTTCATTCGTGAGCCAGTATAAACACCAGCTATACCTAGGATATAGTTTAAGATTTTGATTAGGTTAGTTGTGCAATGACCAAGAATGACCTAATGTCATTACTTGAATCTAACTCACCTTTTGATTATCCTATCCTAACACCTTTGGTATCATTCATTTCATTATGTGCATCATTTGAGGCTGGCCTCATTCATTCATTGGGAACCTTAACTTTAACCGACATAGATCATGTGAGCATCAGGAAATCCAGTGTCTCCCCCACACCGAAAAGAGGTGGAATCAGCGGCCAAAGTGATTTAATAACATGCTAGCGTACATGGGAATCGAACCCTGCCAGATCCCTATATTGGCAGTATAGGTTCGAAGACTAGGAGATATAAGGAGACCCATACCCGGCATGCCGGACAGTCTTATCTCATGAGAGTTACGTGAACCTCCGCCCTTCCCGAAAGAAGGCATCACCGCTCATAGCTAGCCTATCGGTGCTCAGTATAAAGTTCCATTTCATTTATCTCATACGTCATGGAAGCTGGCTTCTAGTATGAGGACATCATATCTCATTAGATGATTTCTCATATCATCATTAGTATTAAGTGTGTTAAGCTCAATACCTTCATTAGAGTGTTCATAGAGACGGGTCTCTTCATTATCTTACTCTCTCATAGGTGAGTACGTTTTGGTAACATTTACTTAGGCTCATTTGAGATTGCTCTCATCATTTACATTAGCCTCATATCATGTTTTCACCACATTCATTATCATTTCCACATTTGCTTGTCATATTTACTCACCTCATATTACGTGAATGTTCATTTCATCATATCATCATGTCATTGTTCATCTTAGGTTCACTTACTTTGAACGTATATTAGACTTATGTGTCTACACATACAAGCCATGAGGCTTCATTCATATTTCATCTAAGTGATTCATATCTTTCTAAGATTATGTGATACAAGACTTATGCATCTTGTATGTATGCCAAGATCTCGGTTTCGATCTATGTAGGCAACATTAAGTTGAACATTTACTCACATATAACTTATGTATCAATACGGAGATTTGGGCAAGGGAACCCAAGTTCGAATCCCTTGAACATCACTTAGTATTTATATATTTTTTTTATTTATTTAGTTCGGTCCGTGTGGGAAAATTGGGTCCCAACAACCACACCTATTTTCTTCTTTATTTTTAATTTACTCACTTAGGGCCGAGAGGTTGTGGGATCGCACCCCCACAGCCTCTTTATTTTATTTTCCTTTTCAAATGTTGACTTTTTGAGTTGACCGTGAGGTTGTGGGATCAAACCCCCACAACCTCACTTTGTTTTTATTTTGTTTTTTTCTCCTTTCCGCCTAGAGGTCGTGGGTTCGATTCCCACGACTCTCAATATTTTATTTTCTTTTTCTTTGAGTTCTGACCGAGGGGTTGTGGGTTCGAATCCCACTCCCCTCATTCATTTTATTCATTTATCCTTCCGCCTGCACCCAGGATCGAAACCCCCAACCCTCACCCATTTCCGTGAATCATTTCCGCACAAAGGTGAGGTCACGGGTTCAATTCCTAGTGGCCTCATTCTTTTATTTTGCATTAAATTTCCAGATTGTTATGCATTAACATTTAGCCTAAAACTAACTTGTAAAATGCTGGAAATTTTGGTCACTTTTTTAGGCAGAGAGAAAACGTGAGGGTGAATGGTGAAACGTGAGAGTTATTGTAAGTTTAGGAGTTTAGTTAGGACTTAGTCAATAGGGTTCTTGTTATATTAATAAAGTCTGATTAATTTAACTAATACGTGAAAGGACCATTTTGCCCTTACAAAAAAAATCAGATTTTAAAACAATAATTGAACCCCTATTTGTTGCATCCGTTGGGGTTCGAACCCGGGTGATACCATTTTGCAGAAACGGGTTATTTCGGGTCGACCCAACCCGAACGGGTCTTTCATTTAATTTAATTAATTAAATAATTAATTTGTTAGGGTAATTACGATATTACCCTTGGCCTGGAAAAGACCATTTTACCCCTAGACCCCCAAAACTAAAAATTTCTTCTTTTTAAGTCCGGTAAAGACTCCTTCGATTAAATCTTCATTTTCGAGAGCCTTACTTGGTTGGTTCCAACCTTTCCAAGCTCAACTAACTTCCCAAGTTAGTTGGCTTGGTCGTATTAAGGGTTCTGAGGTCTGGTTCTACGCGTATCAATCTGTGTGAACCTTGGTCTAATCGCAAGCATTCTTGACAACCTAAGTCTTGATCCTATTCATTTTTAGGGTTGTTACATCAATCAATATTTTTTGTTACACCCCCCCCCCCCGTTCTACAGAAATAATTTTTGCTAAAATAACAGTCAACACTAAATTGGCCTAAGTCTAGATCACACTCCTCATGGGATCGACCCTAACTCTATTAGGTTTTTATTTGACAATGATTGCTTATACTTCTTCAGGGAAGTTCCATGTGGACTCAATGAATAGGTTGTACCTTAACAGTGGAGTCATGTAAATTTTAGGTCCCGTCATTATAGAAAAGCCAACTGGGAAAATATTTGATCGGAAAACAATTTCGTAGTAACTTAGAATTTTCAAACCTAGTCTAGATTTGGATGAAATAAAAGTCATTAAAGTCTAGGAAAATACCATATTGTAGGGTGGATCTCTAAATATATGAAAGATCTCCCTCCAAGAGGTACATACGACTTTCATCAAATACGGAATTTTGTTTACTCACTTTAAATTGAGTATCCATTTCCCTCACTTGGGAATGCGGTAATACATCTAAGAAATTATTCCACCAAACGTACTCCCATATGGATGCAGGAATAGCAACATGGACTAAATGCCCTGTCCAAGCCAAGGAACTTACGCCAAAGAGTCCTGACAAATGGTGATTCAGACGAGATTCAACATTTTTTGAACTAGGAAATGCTCGGTTTCCATTTCAGTTGTAGGTGTAACCAATACAGTAACAATTGTGTGATCTAATTATGAATTTGATCACATGAAAATATGGATAAGTCATTAAGAAACCCGTACGACTTTACGGAATTGAATTCGGGCGAGTAGAACTCTCAGAATCGTTCTTAGCATGAGCGTGTAGTTTCTAAATGTCGTTGGTGGAAAGTGTGTTGTGAAGTAGGGTCTAAGAATAAATAATTTTGCTTATTGGTTCTGTGGAAGCCGCTGAGGTGGGATTTATGCCGCCAGGGCGGGGCCATTATAGGGTGCCGCCATGATGGGGAAGACGCACACTTAAAGTCGTAAATAAACCCCAAATATGATTTATTCTGCATATTTTTGAACTTGAGATATAAGGAACAAACCCATGGCTTTTCTTATCACTTTTCAACCATTCTTAAGGCTGAAGGTAAGATTCTAACTCCTCGAATCAATTTATCGATCCGTAGAACGTAATCTAAAGGGTAATTATCGATGGGAAAGTGTTTTGATCTTAGAATTATGGTGGGAAAAACCCTAATTTAGATATTAGGATCATGAGTATGATTTAGGGTTGATAGATTTTTTAGTAATTCGGGTAATTGTTGATTGTATATTGATTTTCGTGTTATTATGATTATTTGTAGACCAAGAACAAGCAGAACGAATCCAGAAAGGGAAGGATCATGCTTCTTAAGGGCTTCAAGCTTATCTTGAGGTAGGTGATGGTTGTGATTATATGATTGTGTGATATATGTTTGTTCTTTCTTCATTATGATACATGTATGTATTCGAATGTTGCATTATTGATCACATTAATTGTAAATGAGGAAATATGAATGATGAATGACATGAATCATGACTTGATTGTATGATTACGACAACGTACTTTTTGATTATTATTGTTGCTTGTTGAATTGATCAGGTGTTGCATTCCGTCACACTAAGTTGGATTTCTTTCCACATTCCAACATAATTATGGGATCGGTTTCCACGTTGTAGCATAAACATTGGATCGGGTACCACGTTTTGGCATGCTAAGTTTTTGGGTTTGGGTTCCATGAAAGGACCAATGATTTGATTTAACTTTGTATCTTTAGAAATATGAAACTGCACCTTGTTCTTAAATGTTGATAATATTGTATGTGTTTTATATATGCATGTGATTATATTGTTGTAATGACTTACGTATGTTGCACTTAGTGGGATAGTCGTGTGATCCTTGTGGACTAATACTGCACATGCTCTTTCTTTGTTGAGTATAAGACATCTTCAGACACACAAGACCACTCTCTATACGGAGGGTGTGCTCAGTTACGAAGGAGAATTTGTGTTCCTCGTGTTGATAACTTGATTAAAAGTCTTTGATAGAGTCTCATGGTTCTCAATATTCTATTCATAAGGGTTTGACCAAGATGTATCAAGACTTGAAGCAAATTTATTGGTGGTCGGGCATGAAGAAGATATAACAGAGTTTGTGGCTAAGTATAAAATTTGCCAATAAGTGAAGTATGAACACCAAAGGACTGCAGGTTTACTTCAAAGAATGCCAATTTTAAAATTGAAGTTCGAGAGGATAGCCATGGATTTCGTGGTTGGTCTTCCCAAGACCTTTGGGAATTTTGATTCCATTTGGGCAATGGTTGATAGCTTGACAAAGTCAGTCATTATATTCTAATAAGGATAGATTAGAATGCTCAAAAATTGGCTAAGGTGTTTGTGAAAGAGATAGTGAGTTTTCATAGGGTTCCCCTCTCTATCATCTCAAACTGTGGTACCCAATTCACATACAAGTTTTTGAGGAAATTACATGATGAAATTGGCACACAACTCTCTTTTAGTACATCCTTTCATCCACAGACTGACGGACAGTCGTAAAGGAGTATTCAAGTGTTAGAAAACATGTTGAGGGAATGTGTTATTGATTTTGGAGGGTATTGGGATACATTGTTACCGTTGTTTGAATTTTCTTATAATAATAGTTATCACTCTAGAATTGGTATGACACCCTTGGAGACATTATATTGGAGAGGATATAAACCACCCATAAAATGGTTCAACACTGGAAATGTTAAGACTTTGGGGTTGATTAGGTAAAGGATGCTCAAGATAAGGTGAGGAGTATTCAAGCTAAGTTTCTAACAGCCCAGAGTAGACGAAAGAAGTATGTATATCATAAGGTGAGGGACATGAAATTTTAGACTAGTGAGAATGTTTTTCCTAAGGTATTACCCATGAAAAGGGTAATGAGATTCTGCAAGAAGGAAAATTAGATCCACGATACATTGTTCCTTTTGAGATTCTTGAATATGTAGGATCGATAGACTATAGGTTGGCTTTACCTTCTAATCTACCGGGAGTTCATCCGGTATTTCATGTGTCCATGTTGATGATATATCATGGTGACAATTATTATATCATTAAGTGAGACTAAATTATGCTAGAAAAAGACCTCTAATGTGAGAAAGAACCTATTGCGAATCTTGATGATGATGTGCGTAAGCAGAGGAACAAGGATATTAAATCCGTGAAATTTCAAACATCAACAATCGAGGAAGCTACTAGGGAAACCGAGAAAGACATGCGAGACAAGTATCCCCAATTGTTTGTGTAAGGACCCTTAAAATGAAATAGGACGAACTAGAGCCTCACATGATTTCTATGAGTTAATAACTTCTTAATAAGGGGAGAAACAACTTTTAATAGTTCGTTTAAAGAGTTTCAAGGTCAAACGTCAAAGAACGTTCAAGACATTCGGAAACTAATCTTTTGTTTGCTAGTGTGTTTGAGTATCTTTGCCTTGTTTTAAAGTGTCGTTTGTGATATGGTATATCTTCATGATTATCTTGAATGGTAACACAAGACTATGCATGTTAGGTTGAGTAGTAGATATCATCGTAGCCTTGGATTGAGAAATCATACCCTTCCACCGTAGCTTTAACTAGCATGAGAGGATGCTTGCATGATAGCTTGACTTGGTGAGGCTGCACAATTTCACGATAGCTTGGATTGAACAATAGAACTCTTTGTTCAGTAGCTTGGACTTGCATGAGAGTTTTCTTTCCATTATATCTTTGTCTACCATAGTAAGGTGGTTTTCCTTGATAGCGTTGAATTTTTAAATCATAACCATTCTTGAGTGATGGTGTTACTTGGAATAGTTGAGATATTCTCTTCCATGATTAGTAAAAATGATTAAAGAGGACAAGTCCCTAATTAAATTAGCATGTTTATGATGAAACAAGATTACTTCAAGGAAGTATTGTAATTATGTTATAATATGAGATTTACTTGCATGGTTTTAGATTAGCTTGGATTGTTTCTACATTTGCCTTCCTTGATATGCTTGACTAAACGTGAATGTTCCCTTAACTATGAGAAACAAGTTAAGTATGAGATAAATATATGATGAATATGAATGCTGGCCTAAAGTGTTTTAGTTAACATGGGTGAGATTTATGGGGTCTTATCCATGTATTCCACAAGTATGCTTTGAGATTACTTATGAGGTGTTCTTTTTAAGTTATGATGATCTAAGTATTGAATATTCTAATAAATTATGTTATTGTCTCTTATGATTAAAGCGTATGCCTTATGTTGTATCTCTTAGCTTATATTATTCCTTATGTGGAATAATGCTTATGTTATTCTCCTGATGATGTTATGCTAGCTATATGTAATATTAGTACATTTTGTACTAACAAATACTCTTGCTTACATTCTTATCAAATGTAGGGTACGTCGATAATGATTTCCATCCCCGTGGCTAGTTTCATAGTAGAGCAAGGAGTAAAGACTTGGTAAGTCCTCATAACATCGAAGATTTGATCACCTTTCCTTTATCTCTTTCTTTTATGTTTATAATTTTGTATTGGCTGCATCCCAAAGATTATTCATGTATTATATGGTTTGAGATAAAGTGTTATATACTTCCACTTCATTTTGTAAATGATTTTTGTATTGAAAATGTTTAAAGTTCCGTATCATTTATATTTACTATATGTTATGATATGTTAAAGGGCTTGTATGAGGCCTCTTGGGATCTTGTACGCCTTGCTACATCTAGGGGGCACCCCTGGGTCGTGACAAATTGAGCAAGCTATAGAATGATATAAAAAGGGTTATAAAACCTAAGTCATATAACATGGTCAATGCAAGCAAATATCATTAAAACCTTTGAACACATATGAGATACTTCTTTAAGTAGCCTTAGTTTATTATTATTGTTGGAAGCAACTTTAACTGACATAGAGACCATGTGAGCTATAACATGATCCCTTGGTGTCTCCTACAATGAAAAGAGTTGACCTACTTGCAAAGGTAAGCACCATAATATTCTAGCTTAGAGGGATCCACGATCTAATCATTTATATCTAGACAATCATTCTTTGGGGGCACATAAGTAAGTAATAAGGAGATTGCTTCTAGAAACCCGTCCTCTACTAGGGGGAGAGCTTCCATCTCAATATCCTCTCGGTGCTAAGCATAAATCCCATGGAATAGTCATTTCTAACTTGTTCTAAGTTTCTAGCCGTTTTTTTTTACAATAGGAACATTATAGAGCCGTGATGTTGGGAAAGGAAGTGATGTGCTATCATCCTGGGAAAATTTATAGGTATGTGTTTCCTAATATATTATTTTTTAAAATAGATTTTGGATCTTTTAGAGGTGTTTTGGATATTATGGCTTTGGGAAACACCTTTGTTTTTTTTAACTTGCTATTATTATGATTTAGTTATGGTGTTAAACTACTGGAGGTAATTAGGGGGTTGGTGTGATGCTTAGTAGATTTGTATACGATGGTTTTTGGATTGAACGATGTGAAATACATCTAGTTATATTGACTCATGAGCTTGTCACCCTTTCATGATGTTGTTGGAATGCCTTCAATGATGTTAGTTATTGATTATTATTGTTTTTTCCTCAGTTTATGGGTTGGGCTTAGCCGCTCACGAGGGTGCCAATAGAGTCATTCTTGCAACCTTGCTGATTTCCACATTATTGAATTTTTTTGAAAAGCTTCATAAAGACACTTTTAGTCTTTAGTTAGAAGGTATGTTAAGGCTATTATATTTCTTATGGAATGATCCTAATGGACTAAGCTTGTTACGGGCGAAATATTATCATTATCTGACATATAGACTTGTCCTATTGAGTTTTCTATCACAATACGAGATGATGTTTATTGGCGACACTCTACTCCTTGTCTATGGGACAGAAAAAAATGTTATGATTGTGTTTGATAAATTATAATTACTTGCTATTGTTAAGATGTTTTATCGTCTTACTACCACCTATGAGATTTTTTTTGGTTTCAAGACATCATGATACTTCAAGGATGTTCAATACACATATTGATTTTTATACTGAGCCTATGGTCCGGGTAGACCAAGTCTGCGAGGTGGGTAGATCAACCTATGGTTAATGTAGTCCAAGCATAGAATACAAGTAGACCGAGCCTACGGATCGGATAAGTTATATCTATGGGGCAGTATATATGTATTGTATCATAGAGCCTCAAATTTGCAATGACTCATGTCACATGTACATTCAATTAGTTAAGATCACATTATAATTTTGATACTGGTAAGGGGCTAATATGGGTATATAGCAATTTTTTGCTCAAGGTGTGATGGCCCAATACAATAGGGAGGCGGTGAACCACATGAACCCAAATGTGGGTTGTAACACCTCGACTTTTCAAAATGTTTAAATTAACTCTTACCTTCGTGAAAAGGCAAAGAGATTGAGTAATAAATTAAGAATGATATGGTATGCCATTTGTTTTTTGTGTCCAAGGGTTTTATCCCAAGGTTTGAAGTAAGGTAAGTTGCAAAGTAAAAGTTGGCGAAAGTTATCGTTAGTTCCTTTTTAAACATTCCTTTGAAATTTGGGCCAAATACATTTGACATTTTCTCCCAGTATACAATGAGTTATGGGGCCTACAACCCATCAAATCACAGGTCTACGAGTCTAGTTTTAAAGGCATCAAACAGTTTTTCATACTAATTTAGAATAGAGATATAGTCATATTTTTGCGAGACTCTGCAAGCAGGCACGCGAGGTGGGTCCCCTAAGTCGGTGGAAGCTTATAAGATAGAATCTTCTTCATTTTTCTTCATTCTAACTCGTAAAATACCCAAGAAAATAATATAATTATTACTCAAATTATCATTGTTTGTTCATGATCTCTTATTGGATCTTTATCAAAAATTGCACTACGTCGCGAGCTCGTTGTTTTGTTATAATTTTCACGGTGAATTGAGTGGTGTAGCTCTGTGGAGGTTGTGGCAGCATGGTTATATTCAGTGGAGTGATTGTATTCAAGTGTTCTGTTTGTTTAAACAAAGGTAGGAATCACCTTTTATCAGTGTACGAATACCTTGGGTCTTGGATTGTAATTTACGATAAGAATGCCTATCAATTGTCGAATCGTCATAGTAAATTTTTAATCCTAATTAATGATTGATTTTACCTTTTTCTTTAGTGTGGTAGTTGTGTGGACATAGGTATTTTCAGCTTAAATTATAAAGGAAAAGGTATGTTAAGGACATTCCCTTTGTTTGTCCTCTTTAGCTAGCGCTTGGGAGCGATATCATAGTGTAGTTAATGTTGGTGATCTTGTAGATGTAATTGTGAGTGGTTATAAACTTACATTTTTTGGACCCACAATCTGTTAAGAATGAACCTAAGTTAGGAATGACTTGGAAATTATTCATATATACTGTTATAGCTAAATTGCTCGCGTTTAGCCTATTAAATTATTTCTTGTCGCCCATGGGCTATTATAGTTAGTAGTTGAGCTATGAACTGCCTATGGTGACTATGATTGTGTCTAATAGGACTATGATATTTCCAATGAGTGCTATGTGTTTCCCACGGGGCTATATTGATGCCAAAGAATGTTATGTGTTGCCTATGGGGCTATTTTAACGCCAAATAAGGCTACATGTTGCCTATAGAGCTATGTTGATGCAATGGACGGCGATGTGCATCCCATAGAGCTATGATGTTGCCTAAGAGGGCTATGCGCAGTCTACGATATCATTGCCAAAAAGGGCTATGTGTCTTCATACAAAGACAAGGGGATACTGGTTGGGGTATGTAGATTGATTGGCACCTTCTGCGATTATGGGGGCCTAGGTAGGTGGTATGGTGTTTGTACCTACCGAGATTTGGGGGCTTGGTTAGGTTTTTGTTTGATAGTATTTGTAGACTCAATAGTGGGTTATCATGCTTATCTAAATTTGATCTTCTTATGTGATTTCTTTTTGTCTATTATGATACTTACTTATGTAGTCTATCTCATTTCATACTCTGTACATTATTTTGTACTGATGCCCCATAACCTGGGGGCAGTGCATTCATGCTTGCAGGTCCCGATAGTTGACCAAGTAGACATCCTCAACAACAGGATTGACATTTAACTGATTGGTTAGCCCCTTTCTTCCGGAGCTTCTAGAGTTGCGTGGTTTGTTAGATTTTGTTGGATATATCTTTATGGGTAGGCTGGGTCCCTGTCCTGCCAATCTTTTCTACTCTTAGTGGTTTGCAGACTAGTGTGTGGGGTGCATAGCTACGTTATGGCCATGCTGGCCTTGTTTGTTTGTTTGCTGAAGCTTGTGAGCTGTTTGGTTTATTGTCTTGATGTATATATTCATGCTTTATGTTTTGGTATAGATATCATGGTGGCCTCGACGACCCAGTCAAGACTTTTTTTCTAGTTGGCTATTTATTTATATGAACTCTTGGGAGTAGCTGTTTCTTTTATAGATATGTTAATAGGGGCCTTGCCGACCGAGGTCCTAATTTTAAGACGATATATACTTGTTTGTTTTCTTGATGGCTTGTGGCTTCCATGCGCTATTAGAAAATCATTCGGTAGGGTCGGATCAGGGCTGATTTTTTGGCATTAGGAGCCAATTGCGTCAATTGTCTTTGGGGCGTGACATGGGTATAGAGGGATCAAGAGTGATGGACTTCACAATGATGAATCCTTAGGAATTTTATGGTTCTAAAGTTGAGGAAGATCCTAAATAGTTCATAGTTGTGTCCAATAAGGTGTTGGCTATCATGGGATTGACTCTAGTAGAGAAGGTGGAATTGCCATTTATCAAGTCATGACTAGTAGATGTGGTCCCCTTCGAATTGGAGAGGTTTATGTCCAATTTTCTTTATAGGTTCTTTCCCCTTGAGATGAGGGGAGCTAAAGTGCTTGAGTTCATTAATATTCGACAAGAACATATGAGTGTAAACAATTATTCCTTGAAATTGACTCAATTGGCCAAGTGTGTTCCTTCTATTGTTGCTGAATCTAGGGCAAAGATTAAAAAGTTCATTTAGGTATGTCTGAATCGCTTTTCAAAGAGTGTCGTACAACTATGCTTTTCCATAACATGGATATTTCTCATCTAATGGTCCATGCCAAAACAAATTGAAGATGAAAAGCTCAAATAACGGTCCTGAGAAATAAAGAGGGCAAGAATGGATGATGGTAACAATATATACTCTATGTCCGGTGGACGTGGTCGTACCATGTTTCTACAATTTTTTTGGGGTAAGGTTATTCTAAATCTCCTCCAAGTTCCAATAATGAAAGGGTGTAAAAACCTAAGCCTTAAGGAGGTTGTAATGGTCCTTCTATGCCTAATTGTACAAAGTGTGGAAGAAAACATGAGGGCAAATGTCTAGCGGGTTCCAATGCTTTCTTTGGTTGTGGTACAAGATACGGGATTATCCGTTTGTTTCTAAGAATGAGGGAGATAATAGTAGTATATCTCAACCGTATTCTTCATCCGGTCCAAGTTGCTCGGGTTCTAGTGCTCCTAAGAAAGTTTTATGCTCTTCATACTTGAGGTGAACAAGAGGAGTCTCCCGATGTGGTTAGCAGTATGTTAAAAGTTTTCAAACAAAATATACATGCTTTACTTTATCCCGGTACTACTTTGTCTTTTGTGACGCCATATCTTGCTATGCGACTTGATGTTCTTCCCAAAGTGTTGTTAGAAATTTTTACTGTATCAACTCTTTTTTGTGATTTTGTGTTGGTTGAAGGGTAAATAGAAAATGTCCCATATCCTTATCCCATAGAGTTACTCTAGTTAACTTGGTAGAGCTTGATATGTTAGATTTTGATGTCATCCTTGCGTTACATTGGTTTGCACTCTTGTTATGCTTTTATTGATTGCAGACTCGGTTAGTTAAGTTTAGCTTCCAAAATGAACTTGTCCTAGAGTGGAAGGGGGGAAATTCTATTCCGAAAGGTCTCTTCATTTCTTATCTTCAATCCAAAAAGATGATTTCTAAGGGTTGCTTCCATCTAGTTAGCGTGAGGGATATGGATTCCAAAAACCTTAAACTTGAGTCGGGCCCTATTGTTAATGAGTATTCAGAAGTGTTCCTCGATGAATAACCCGGTATTTCTCCCAAAAGGGAAATGGACTTTGGTGTTGACCTTCTCCAAGATATGCAACCTATTTTTATTCCTCTTTATAGATGGCTCTTGTAGAACTTAAGGAGTTAAAGTAACAGTTGAAGGATTTATTAGATAAAGATTTCATACTACCAAGTATCTCTCCATGGGGTTCTTTGGTTTTGTTTGATAAGAAAAATGATGGTTCACTCCTAGTGTTTATTTATTATCGACATTTGAATAAGGCGACCATTCAGAATAGGTATCCTCTTCCATGGATAGCTTATTTGTTCGATCAACTACAAGGTGCAAATTACTTCTCGAAAATTAACCTTAGGTCTGGTTATCATCAATGGAGTGTGAAACATTATGATCCAAAGAATGGCAGCTGAAAAGAAAGAATAAAAGAAGGAATGAAGATCTCCTAACCCATTAGGCGAGTAACTGAATGGCCTTAATCTCCCCTAATATTCCAAAAAACTAAGCCCTAAAGGAAAAGATCAAGTCAGTGATGAGAAGAAGGAGTAGGCGTGTTGCGGAGAAGTTCCGTGAACCAGTACTACATCGCCCAAAGATACAAAATGCAAAGAAGCAGAAGGCGAAAACAAGACGACGATGAACTATACCAAAGAGCGGATCGCCGAGTTGATCGGTGATCTTGACTAACTATGCCGAGTGATACTTCGTAGCATAACTTTATTGAAAACTATAAATATTCATCAATAATTTTTAGCTTAAGGATCAAATTTTTAGCTATGAATAGTAGTTTTTCAGACTTTGCTTCTAATATTGAGTTCTTAGAGTTTTGGGAGACTTTGTTCTGAAACTTTGAAGATTTAATTCCCAACTTCAATAAATTAGTAGTGGGTCTTTAAAATCTTAATCCTTATCTCGTGTAATGACGTTATCTATCATACCAATTTGATCGAAACACTTTTTGGTATCAATATTGATCTCTTTACTGTGCATAACTAAAACCACAATTCTTGGGGTGTGATTATGTGAATATGAGTTGAATATAATGTTGGTTCTTCTTAATTAGTAGTTATTTGTTGTTTATATGTGATTTCACTCAGTAGTAGTGTTTGAACTTAATGAAATTTTAGTTGCAAATATGATTTTATTTTCGTGACTTGGGCTTACTTGAGAGAGAGGTATCTAGACCAAAACTATTGAATCTATAGTCGGTGGTTATTTAGTTGTAATGAGTTTAGCTTGAGAGTGTGAATGGGCTAAGATGAAGGCTGGGCATAATAGGGGTTTCTCGGTGTAAGAGTGATTTTGAGTTGATTAGGGGTAAGTTGCCCGGGAGAGAATTTACCCCACTAAGTCTAGCTTAGTCACAAATTTGCAGCAATCTACTTGTAATAGAATGTACCCAGTTATTTATTTAAGCTCATATTGTATCACATCCCATGAATCCCATCTCCCTATACGTATCGCTCTTATTTTTGCTTATTTTTGTTGTAAATTTTTCTACAACCCCCCCTCCCCCTTAATTTTTAATTGACATATGTGTCAACTCCTTTGATTTATCATGTTTTTAATCGATAATTTCTTTTACATATGATTACCATGAGTTAATTTATACTTAGCTGAACTATTCTCAAAGAATCACTCCTTTGGGACTAGACCCCAACCCTTGGTTAGGTTATATGCTGCTTAACGATCGTCGATGCTTAGAATTGGATGAAGTGTTTTGACGACGTTAAATCGTTCATAAAAATGGTGCCAATGTCGGGGAGTGGTGTCACTTGAGAATTTTTAGCTAAGTAGAAATTTTGTTCTTGTTAATTATATTTCTACTAACCTAATATTTAGTTTTTCTTTGCCTCTTCAAGTAGAGAATTGGAGCATGTCTTGTAGGAACGCTAATCAAATAGAATCTTCTCTTATGAGAATGATGTTTCTTAGGGATGACATCCTAAGTTTCAGACAATAGGATATTGTGTCAATCCATGAGTTATGGGGAAATTTTCTTCAGCACCTAACTCATGGAATTTCAGAAATTGTGCTATTGGACTGCTTCTATAAAAGCCTTGATCTAGGCAACAAAAGAATGGCTGACCAAATATATTCGGAAGGTCTCATATGACTATCCTATGCGATAGCATCCCAACTCCTCGATCACCTAGCCATACCCAACAAAGAGACTGAGAAGAACCATATTTTTGCCACACTTTTGACCAAGATGGATCTAGTAATCAAGAAATCATGGAATTGGGAGCATCGAACAATGATAAAGACCACTAAACCCCCCTCCCCCCGCATAAGCGCATAAATGCTAATGTTAACGAGGACGGAACTCTCACTCATTCTCTAAATAGTTGAAAGTCACAACAAGGTGTTGAATAAGATTAAAGATAATGTTTCAAGTCTAAATGAGATAGTTGATTCCTAATTCATATATGTACAACTACTAGAGATACAAATGGTTAACGTAATGTCTCATATCTCCTCCCCAAATAAAGATTAAAAGGGGGAAGTCATGCCATGACTATAAATAAGATGCTTCTTGGTAGGCAACACAAACTTTGATTGCTTTTTGTTTAATTTAAAATAATTCTATGTATATTATGCAAGTGAATGTGTGGAAAATATTTTGAACCTGTAGATTGGCGACATATAGTCAGATGGGCGAATTGCCGACCTGGTCGGCGACCCCGATCTTGTCTGTTATTTGGACCTCTACATTAACTTGAGGTCTTGTAAAACTCAGCAAGGTAAGCAATTAGCCGACGGTCCGCTGAGTGTATCGACGAGCAAAACTAATGTCTTCAAAATGAAAAAGTTTGACGGTTTATTTGAGGACCAAAAATTAAATTCCTAATTTTCTTACATTTCCTCATTTTCATCCTTCCAAACTCACACATGTTTCGTATTTTAAATATCTATGCATTCTATTAGTATTTTAAGTTGATCGGTTAGTTATCGGATCTAGATTTCTTTGCTACCTAGCATTACAGTTTTTTAGATCAGCAATAAAGGTTGGTTCCCAATCTCCATATTTACTTTTATACTTATAATCTTTTGCAAATAGATTTTGTCATGATGAAGTGTGTTGGACCTTTATGATAAGGTTAAATTGTTACGTTGCCTAGTTTTAATACGATTAGCTTGCCAGTATTGTTTAACTGATGGAATCCCATGTTTCTATGCTTTGAAATGATTTCAAAATTGGTGGGTGTGTCTGCATGTTTATCCAGGAGAAATCTGAATCCCAAGAGATTGGGTGCCATGGGTCTTGTGCGAATTTGACTAGTGTATGGTTTAATTTCTGATTTCGGGGGTTGCAATGTTGAATTTGTGATACTGATAGTTAAAGGAATGTTGGATCATTTGAAGAGTTGGGTCGAGCTCGTCAAACAACTCAGTTATTTTACTAATGCCTCCATCTCACCCTTAATTTCTATTGTAAATATTATTTGCCTCTGTAACTTTCGGCGAGAAAACCTGGTGTCGCCAAAAACATTCGGTGACTTGCCGAAAGTATTTAAATTGCCCATTTCACTACACCCATGAATTATTTTTGCAATGTAACTTTCGAGGGGCTATCTCTTGCTCGTCGAAAGGTGTCGATGAGCGGCTGAATGAACTTTCACTTCTCCTTCTAGACATGACATTTGACGGAATCCGCTTGGCAAACCCTTTTTAGCTCGCCTAAGAGATTTGGCTACCCGCCAAGTGGATCAGCAAGGCCTTATGCAATTGACTTTCAATGACTGTGATTAAGTTATCCCTAACTTTTTCTCAATATTTGCAGATATGGATAGACCTAAGGTCCTACAAAGAAACATGTCATCTCCAGGCAAAGGAAAGGGGATCACAGTTAACGAGGAAGCAACTTTATCCAGGGTTAAAACAACTAATCTTCCCACATCTAGTGTGAAAGAAAAGGGCAAAGAAAAAGCACATGGGTCACTAGAGCACAATTTTGACATCGATGACAATTACACTACACACCTCAGCACGTCTAAAAGTGAGGGTGAGAAACAAGAACCTCATATTCCAGTTTCTTTATATGATGAGCTTATAGAAGCAAAGATGGAAAAATTACACTCCAAAAAGATAAACGATCCATATCATAACTCCTCAGCCGACCACTTCTTCTCTTCCACTTACTATTCACGTAGTGGTGTTTGCACTACCGGTTCAGAGTCCTGTTACCGAGTTGATGAAAAACTTTAATGTTGAAGGGCTGAGGACAATTCATGAAGAGAATTGTCTTTCCACGGATGGGGTTATCGACATGTACGCAGATATAATTATAGCTTGAGATATCAAAAGTTCCAAATTTTTAAAAAACCCAGGGTCCTTGTATTCCAAACTAGGTTAGAGAATTCTACAGTTTATACTGTTTTGATACCCTAGAGGAAGTAACAAGCAGCATCATTCAAAGTAGTTGCCTACGTTGTTGTTAGAGGATGGAAGGTACATTGTGATAGTTCTATTATCAACTCAATTTTATGAATATCCACGCGCATTAATGATAATTGCCAGCACCTGATCAGAATAAAGAAGCTAAAAAATTTAAAGATTCGGTTAGCCCCATTGCCCTCTTATGGTACTCCAAAATGGTTAGAAGAAGGGGCTCCAATTAAAAAGAAAGATTTGAACATAGCCGCAAGATTTTGGGTTGGATTTATCAATAACTCAATTATGCCGTCCCAAAATGAATCGATCCTTCCCTTTGTCGATGAAGCCTGTTTGGGTTTCATCATAGAGGAGACCAAGATGAATCTGGGACTTAGTATAGCACTAGAAATTGTCATGCGGTAAAGGCAACAACGTACTCACTTTCTTTCCTGATATTGATCATTGGGTTATACATATAGGCTCAGGTGCCTAGATATGCCAATAAGGATGAGGAAGTGATACCCATATCCTCCACTGATATCCGGAAGATTGAAGCTAAGTATCTCAAAGATCAGGCAAAGAAGAAGTAGAAGGAAGCCACTATTAATCCTTCTCCATCCGGGGACAAAAACTCCATACCTGCAGAGGCGTCTTAGCCTACACTTGTCCTTGGGCCTTTAGGTACACAAATATTCTATTGTTATTCCTTCTGAAATTTCAAGTTCACCAATTATTGCACTGAAAACTAGACCTGCTATTGCTGCTGTCTCCTGGACTCTGATTACTCATGCTTCATCACTAATGATGGGACAACTTACTTATATTGATTATTGTATATATTAATGACGAGATACTTGAGGTGATTGTAGAAGTTGCAGATGAGGGCCTAACTGAGACTTTTGAGATTATGATAGACGAAGTTGTGTAGGCTTCCATTGCAGGTACACTTTTTGTTTTTCCTAGTTATGTCCGATGAGTTGGTACTTCTAACGCTACTTTGGGCACTGAGGCCCAAGTCCAGGCTGATGGACCGGGCACTGATGTATCACCTCTAAAATGTCTTAGGTGAAGCTAGAGCCTAACATGTGTTTCATGAGGGTTTAAACTCGTAAAATTGTTTATAATGGTGTTATGAGGCAGTGTCTAAAGTTTGGTGATGTTTGGAGGCTATCCAAGAACGTCCATTATGTTCGAAAGTTTTTCCTCGAAACGTGTTTGTGTGTATTAGTATGTTTTTGCTTGTTTCACGTGTTCGTTTTTGTTGAAATTGATTTGAGAGGTTCCTAAAATATGTACGAGTGTATTTTGGTTGGTAATGTCAAGGAAAAACTCCCCAAGGACAAAGTAAAGGTTACTTGAGGAGTACCCAAATTGTGAGCTAAGGTTGTCCCAAGTTGGCAGCTTACTGCCTCCATGTTCACGGACCACCTCACGGCTAGTGTAGTAGACCATTGTCCGTGAAGGAGTTCGTGGACCTTCTTTATCCTCCTGGAGGCCTGTCAAGGCAAGGGAGCTACTGCCCCAAGGACCACAGACAGTCAAAGGGGTCGTGAACCACGTTCAAGGTCTGTGAAGGTAGGCGTGGTCCCTGGACAGGCTGCCAAAATATGACTTTCCAAATTAATTCAATTTTAAGTTTTATTAATTGGGTTGATTTTATAAGGTTTATATCATTATTATAAATAGTTTCAAGTCTTAAAACCTTCCTTTAACTCATTATTTCAAAACCCCAAATCAAACCCCAAAGTTCTCTCTAGTCAATTCCTCCATTGTTGAAACGTCAAGCTTAAAGGAATAGGACCAAATTTCGAGGTTATCAACAAATTTTCGTGGGTAACTTCTAATCAAGGTATGGTTTTCATTATTGAATCTCTTTTCTTTAAGGAGCCAATCTTCAATGTGATTTCAAAGGTCTTTTCAAAAGATGAATTGTCTTATTTTGTAATCCAGCCATGGGTTCTTGCATAAAACCTTTTGAATCATTGTATTATGATTGAATTGATTTAATTGTATGATTTTAGACTAAAAACTCCATGAAATCATGCAAACTAAGTAATCCTAATTTCACTATATTATAGGTGATTTGATAATGTCTCTATACTATTGAATTCTTGTGTAGCTTACTTTTGGCTATTGAATTATGAAAGAATCATGTTAGAATTTTATATAGTTGTCCCAAATTGATAAATTTCATATCGTGTGATCTTGATTCATTGTATATTGTGATTATTGGGTTGAATTGGTGGCTATGGATATCCGTAAGAGCCTTTGTGTATTGAGTTGGTTTAATTGGCTATGGATTGGAGTTGTGAGATTGGAATGGTTGTATGTTGACCTAACCTTGTATATTGTGTAGTATAGGTCTTGAATTTATGATGATGTTTTGGATGGTCCAGTTATGGTGGTGGTTCTTATGTGCTATACTTGTGATTAATGTTGCCTCGTCGGCATTACTTTATGAATTGTGAAACAATGTGGCCTCGTCAATATTACTTTATGAATGATGATATTATCATGTTACAACTTGAATAGGTGATAATTTTGAAGGTCTATATGACATGTGTGTATATGTCAAGTAAAAGTATGTGTTCTTCTAAGTGATTATATGTAATCATGATAGGCTATAGTGATGCCTTATATGTGTATATTTGAGGATTGGAGTGTGAACCTCCCTAGTTGACTTCGTGAACCTTATAACGAGTTATGTTGATGTTTCTTTAGGCATGATTAGGGTGACTTGTAGTATGCTTAAGTTGACCCTATATGCTACTTGAATGTTATTGTACATGTGAAGAGATGGTAATGAAGTGTGTCTTGTTTTGGTAGACCTACGTCCCTTATTTGATACATGAAGAATATGAACATGAATCCTTGACTTAGTAGGCTAAAGCACCTTCGTCATGAATGTATATAAATGAATAGAATATGATCTTGAATATAGTAAAGTAGGTCATTTATGTGAAACCTCTCTGAAAAAAGGTTATGATATCCTTGAAGTTGAAAGCCGTAATGGTATCCTTCTCGTGTGAATTGTGGAATTAGGGTTGGTTGGCTAGAACTACATGAAATCATCCTTAGGAAAGTTATTGACCTATCATCTTAACCAACCTCCTTGGAAAGGTGTAGTGTGATTTGGTTATGAACAAGATATGGTACCTCTTCATATGCTTCTTTAATGAATTACTCTATGAGAACAAAGGCTAGCACCGAGAGAATATGCTTGTGGAGTAGTTATAGTTAAGATGGGGATTAGAGTACAAAGAAACCCTTGATATTCCTTAACGATGTGCCTACATGGGTTGTGTCCTAGTTCTACCATTGGAAAGTAGAACACCCTTTATCGGATAGGGTTGACTACGAATTCCATGCCTAGATATTATGGTCTATGTTGATTATTGCCTATTCTCATCATGTGGTATACATGCTAGTGTTGGATAAGTACTATGAAGTTTAGGTAGTTTAATGGGACGCTATCTAGACATTGCACAAGTAGGCTTTGAAGATATTAGTATGTGAGTTCCCTAGGTCTTTTTCAAGGCCATTATCTGAAAGTTCTTAATTGTTGAATGTCTCTTTAATGGTCTAATGAACATAATAACATAAGTAAAGGTATGTTAATGAAAACGTATCATAGTAGCTTTCAAGATTACTTAGGTAGGCTTGGAGAGAGTGTATAGACGTTCTTTTCATGTCTTACTTACGTGAGTCTTAGAGTAATTCTAGGTAGGGAGTCTAATTAATGAAATGGGAATAATTTTATATGAGGTATTCTAAAGGATCTCTTTTGTGTGTGTGAAGGGATTGTATGGGAGGTGGACTCATAACTCACTCAAGTGAGCCTTAGAATCACCTTTGGTAAGAGGGTCCATGTTTTTGTGTTTTGAAGTGTTTTTGATGTTATATTGTGGAATGTGACATATATGTGAAGTTGGTGTTAAATGTGGTTCTTACACTTGTGTTATGAAGTTTTACTCAAAAGATAATGTTTTATACAAATGTTCCTTTTTTCATGATTTTATGCATTATGCCATACTTAGTACATACAATGTACTAATTCCATACATTTTGTCTATCTCTAAAAGCGTAGCTGGCATTCGAGGTAATGTCCTATCTTCTAGGGTGTGCTCTCGGGTCGTGACAACTGATGCCGAGGCAGATGGAGCGACTGCTTAGACAGGATACTTTTTGGATACTTTTTTTCCATTTGCATTTGAGGATAGATACATTTATTGTGGTAGGATGAGACTCACCTTTTTGTTTGAATATAGTCCTCGTGTTTTGTGTATATATTTAGCCTATTATGCTTTAAAATTTTGTTTTAAACTACTTTTTGTGAATGTTTGAGCTTGTGTCTCCTTTTGTTTTAATTGAAAATGATTTTTACTCATCCTCCAAAAAAAATTTCCTCCACCTCTTGTATGTATTTTAATTTGGCAGTTCTTTGGAAATTTTGAGTCTCGGTTTGATCAATACCGATCACTTGGATAGTTCTCTCAATCTAACAAACATACGACTGTGATGATGCTAAATGAAGTTGCATAGATAATATGTGAACTTTTTGCATCTCGTTGTGAATAGCCAATTATTATATTTATTTTCTTGCGATGTACATTGTACACTAGTGAAAGTGTGGAGTCTTGTTTTACTTTGGTGTTGATGCCTTGTATGATGAGCTTACTGTGAACCATGCATGATGACACCTACAATTTTTCCTGTTGGCCCGGTTGACCAAGTGATATGATCTTAGGCACCTTTTAAAGAGTGTGAACCAATTTTATATATACCTCTTTTGTGTCCTACCTTGTGAGTGTGCAAACCTCTTTTGAACACCCCTTGAGCCTTGTCTTTCTTTAGAAGAAACTTGATGAAAACATAACCTCTTTTATTCCAGTTCTATAATCCTCTTGATTTGTGGTTTATAGAATAGCCAACTTAGGCCAAAAGACTAAGTTAGAGGTATGCTGAAAAGAGAAGGGAAGTCAAGAAGTGCAGTAAAAGTCTCCTTTAACCAATGGTATTGAAAAACATGGAACCCCTCCATAAAAAAAAAATAAGAAACAAAGATAAAAAGAAAAAGAAAATAATGAAAAAGAAAATTGTGGAATAAAGAAAATGGGTTTTTTCCGAACAATCCATGGAAAGTGAACAATGGGATGACTTATTAGCACGAAACAAAATGATGAAATAAGGAGAAAGGAAGTGTTGTGAGCACCACATTTTATGAGGATAAAAGTACTAAGACTAAATGGCCATAACTTTGCACTTAGCCCCATTACAAGCCTTTAAAAGACTTTTTCAATCTTTAGTGAACTGAAACAATGATTGAATGGAAAATACGGGCAAACCTATTGGTTAACTCATGCATTTGTGTTTACCTTTGTGAGTGTGAGTGTTATATTTGATTCCAGAACTTTATATTGTGAACTATTGTGTGTGAAAATGGAATCATTCTTTGTGTGCGGGCATTTAATCACTTTTGTTGAGCTTGAACTTGCATTTGAAACAAGTATCGTGAGTTTCAAAATCATTAATAATGGTGTGTCACAACTTATTTCTTTAAGTGCACACTTGATCCTTGTGTGAGTAAGTCGAGTCTTGTTGTATACTTTCATGATTGATTCTTGTCTAGCTGTATAAGACAACCTTTTTGAACTGCTGAACGTAAGTTTTACTTGAGAAAAAGCAAAAAATTTAAGTTGGTGTGTATAGTCCACAATTTGGACTCATTTAAGGTTATATTTTGATAGATTTAGTGCCCTTAAATGCATATTTTGTCTCAGTAACTGATGAAAAGCCTTAAGTTTCAGGTTTTTAGACTTGGAGAAAAAGCATGGGTACCTTTGAGCAAAATAAACAAGGAGAACCAAGAAAATAAGTTCTGAAGATCGCCTAACCCATTTGGCGAGACACCGAATGGCCTTAATCTCGCATAATGTTCCAAAGTGCTGATCCCTGAAGGAAAGGATCAACTCAGCGGTGAAAAGGAGCAGTCGGCGTGTCGCTGAGAACTTCCGCAAAAACATTACTACATCGCCCATAGTTACAGAACGTGAAGATGCGGAAGGCAAAAGCAAGATGACGTTGAACTAAACCAAAGGGCGGACCACCCAGTTGATCGGTGATCCCGTCTAACTGCGCCAAGTGATCCTTCACAACACAACATTTTTGAAAACTATAAATACTCATTAATATTTTGTAACTTATGGTCAAATTTTTAGATGTGAACAATAAGTTTTCAGACTTTGCTTCTATTATTGATTTCTTAGTGTTTTGGGAGACTTTATTCTTGAACCTTGAACAAATATTCTTAGTTCTTCTATCATTAGCTCGTGTAAACACATTTTCTATCGTACCCATTTGATGGAAACACTTTTTGGTATCAATTTCTATCTATTTACTATGCTTAGCTAAAACCCCAATTGTTAGGGTGTGATTATGTGAATATGAATTGAATTTACTTTTGGCTGTTGCTAAATAGTAGTTATGTTGTTGCTTAAATTTGATTTTGTGTAATAGTTCTGTTTGATTTTAATGAAATTGTAATTGAAAATATGATTTTATCTTCGTGTCTTGGGCTTTCGAGAAAGAGAGGTCTTTAAACGAAAACTAATTGAATAGATAGTCGGTGGTTATTGGTCTATCACGGATTTAGCTCAAGAGTGAATCCTAAACCCTCTCCCACACTTTCAGCTCCAGAGAGTGAATGGCCTAAGGCGAAAGCTAGGCACAATAACAGTTTCTCAGTGTTTTAGAGAAACCGAGTTGATTCGGGGTAAGTTTATCAACAGAGAATTTACCCCACTAAAGTCTAGCTTAGTCACAAATTTGCAACAATTTACTTGTAATATCATGTACCTGGTTGTTTAATTAAGCTCATAATCCTATGACATCCCAATAATCCCGTTTTCCTATTCGTATCTCTCTTAATTTGGCGGATTTTAGTTATTATTTTGTCTATAAATCCCCCATTGTTAATTGTCACATGTGTCATTTATCATTTTTTAATTGATAGTCTTTTAGCTATCACTAGTATGAGCTAATTTATAATTGGTTGAATTATTCTCAAATAATTTCTCCCTTGGGATTCAGCCCCAACCCATGGTTGGGTTGTATACCACTTATTGATCATCAACGCTTAGAATTGGATGAAGTGTTTTTGACGACGTTAAATGGCTCATCATGTATTGCTTAGAAATAGATTGTTTACGACAGATAATGTTGAATTGTCCACATGTGAACTAAATGGTGTTGCTGATGTTTTTTTTGAGCAATGGAAAGGTGAAAGGATAATTGATGCGGGTCATCTCGATTTGGAGAAATTTAATGGAACTTTTCTTGACCCTTTATTTTCTCTTGATATTAGAGTAGGAAAAGTTGTTGAGTTCATTAACCTTCATTAAAGTAATATGAGTGTGAAAAGTATTCATTAAAGTTCACTTAATTTGCTAGGTATTGCAACACCTTGGATGTCAAAAATTAAAAATATAAAGAAAAATGCTAAAATTTTGCTAAAATAGTGAGTTACAAGTCAAATCTATGGACCATTGGAAATAGTGAACTACGAGTCCAAACTATGGATCATAGAAAAAAATGCTCCAATTGCAAAGTCAAGCCCCCCTTTTCACCATTGCTTTTGGGACTTGACCCTCATGATATGTAGGGCTTCATCAGTAAGTTCAATTCACCCATTGAGCCTCAAGTGTTTTTTCTCAACTCTCCAATTCAATGTCAATCAAATTGATTAGGTATTCATTGAACTCTTCATGGGTTCTATTTATGTTGATTTAATTGCATTAATTTGAACTTAATATATTTTTTTAACTCAATAACATGCTTTCCAATTGAAATCACGTCAACCCATTTATTGATCATGATTTTGACTATCAAACCCGAATTTTGATGAATTTAAAGAAAATCTATGAACCAATGAATGATGTTTTCATGAACTTATGCATGATTTATGAAAATTGATCTTTTTATGATTTAGATTCCTAAACATAAGCATCTGTTAATTGTGAAAGAATTTTCCAACATATTAAGGGGGATCGTGGCGTAGTGAAAGGTTTTCTACATAGAATTTAATCAAGATTTAATGAGGTACTCTATGATTTCTAAACTTTGATTAGTATTTGAATTATTTTTTTCCATGTATTGAGGATAAGTTTATGAAAATTACTATTATGTTGGGATTTAAATACCAGCGAGATAACATTGAGGTGGAGGCGCAAATAAGGTAGTCTCTAGTAGAAAGCTCGAGTTCCAAACTACGCGCCCCCTTAGGATTACTTGAAATTGCCAAGAACGTTTATCTACATATAGAATGTGATATTATAAGAAGTTCTACCTTGTGAAGTAGACTCTCCCTTCTCGATGTGGGTTCCATGTTATAACTCCCATGGTCTATTGTCCGCTAAAGCTAATATTCCACAAAAGGAAATATGTTACATAAAAATGTTTTATTAAGATTCCTTTATTTTTTATAAGATTCATTGAATATGTTCTTGTTTTACAATTCATTTTAAACAATTTTACTATGTTTAGCTTGGTCATGCATATCATGTTTTTTATGTCCTCTTATGATCATGTTTAATATTTTATTGCAATTTTCCTCATAATTAGTATATTTCATGTATTAATGCATATTTTTTCCTGCGTTCTTTCACTAATGTAGGGTCTGAACACTCCTTTCCATTTTGTTCGTGAATAGTTTATCACTTTAGAGATTTGAAGACTTTGTAAGTCCTGATACTCCGAGGACGATGTGACCTTAATTACATCATTAAATCTTTTATGTTTTTAATATTGTATGTGGTGTACATGTTACATCCAAGCAACTCCCTTTGATGTAATAGATTGCTTATCAAGACCACATCGACTTTTGATTTTAAATGTCAAACTGTTTATTTAATATGACAATTCTCGCTTTTCTCTATAATGTTGTCGAGTGTCTTGTGCAGGGCCTCTTGGGGTTTTACACAGCACATCGTGTCTAAGCTATACTTTGGGTCATGAAAAATATGGTATCAGGGTATAAGGTCTTAGAAAAGGTCCTAGGATATCTTTCAAGCTGTGCTGAAGAGAGTTTTCTTCATTAGTGTAAAGCCCAACACATTTATAAATCAAGGATGGATATGAAGCCCATCAACGATCTCACAAGAGAGGGAATGGGAGTGATAATATGAAGCCCAAGGCTCCCATGTTTTTTATGACCCTTTGGCCGAGCAACTGACTTAGGAAAAATTCAGAGCCAACTTTCCAAGTGTTAGCTCAAGCTATGACGGAGTAAGCCAATCAAGAGGATGTGTTCCCATGAATCCAAATATAGGTACGACTGCGACAAGGATAAGGGACATCACTAGGATTAATCCTTTTGAATTCCATGGGTCTAAGGTTTATGGGGCTCCTCAAGAGTTAATTGTTGAGTTGTATAGTATAGAAGATATTACTGAAATGAATACAGTTGAAAAATGGAGTTTGTTGTATATCAACTCAAGGGTGTTGCTCAAGTGTTGTTTGAACAATTGAAAAGTGAGAGGGTTGTTGCTGTGAGTTCGATTTATTGGGAGAAAGTTAAGGGGGATTTAACTGATCATTTCTTTACTTTTGAAATCAGAGAAAAGAAGATTCTTGAGTCAATTAATTTCCTTCAAGGAAATATGAGTGTGAACGAGCATGATTTGAAGTTCACTCAATTTTCTAAGTTTTCTTCAACTATGGTTGTTGACTTTATGGAAAGGATGAGTAAGTTTGTGTTGCGTATGTCTGACTTGATTGTCAATGAGTGCCACACTACTATATTTATCATGTAAAAGGATAATTCTCGTTTAATGATAAATCCATTACAAATGAAGGAGCAAAATCTTATGGAAAGAGCAAAAGAGTCAAAAGGGCAAGGATAGATGATGGTGAATTTTCACATTTTATGTTCGGTAGATATGGTCATCATAAATTAAAAAGACAAAATCCGGTCAATGTTATTATAATGCACTAGCTCCTACGTTCATCAAAGATACGGTGACTAACACTAAGGCTCAAAGATGAAATGGTTGTAGTGGATCTTCGATCTCCACCTGACCAAGCTACAGTAAAAAAACATAATGGCAAGTAATGATATGGGTGTTTGTTTTCGTTGTTGTTAGAGTGGTGAAAACGTGAAGTAATGTTTTTTCCACGCTAACAAGGGGGATATGGTAGGAAAAATTAGCCTTTTATTTTTTTGGGTGCTTGTTGCTTCCAATTGCACACACAAGTGTACGCAGTCACGCAAGTAATACAGCGGCACTTAAAAGAACCGGATTATCAAAACCAAAGGACTTGTTAATTAAATATTTACTAAATTGTACTTATTCTAATTATTTATTTAAGGGGAGGATTTCAAAATATGAATATATTAACTAAACTAAAAATAAACATAAAATAACTAAAAAACAATTAACTAAGAAAGATAGATGTTTACACAATAAATGAATGAATAGATCTAGGATTATATATTAATTAACAATTATATTTAGCATCAATTTCATCAACACTTGATTATCTAGTTATTGAATCACAAGATTAAATTTAGGATCATGCTCTCATGACATCTAATCACCTACGATAGATAACATCCTACTACATCGTTGAGTGGGGATATGATGATTAAATGTCGAGCATTACGTTATCTTCCTATATGGTGACCCAAGAAAGGTTTCTAGGTATATCTCTATCCTAGAAACAAATCAACCCTAGATATTTAGAGTTAAACAAGATCCTTATGTCCCACGTTCTATCCTATTATTCCTCTCCCGAGTTCAATTCAGACAATATATTTATTTCAATGGTGATCAAGCATTAAAATAGTAATCACAAGAATATAAGAACAAATATTATGATAAACAAATCATGCCTAATCAAAATCACTAAACCATCATATTGTAAGAAAATATAATCCACAAACGAGAAGTTTAACTTCACATAGACATAGAGCAATTACAACGAATCAGTCAAAGAAGATGTAAAATAGAATAAAAGAGAAAGAAAAGATAAAACCCTAAATCAAGTTATTTTCTACATTGTATCCTCCTCCTTTAATAATTATTGAAATAGACTATTTATAGATGTAAGAAACCTTGAAAAAATAATTGAGTCCAAATCAAATTGGGAACTCAAAACCTTGACGGAATTGGATTCTTACGTTAAACTGCTTCGTCCGCCGCCTTCAATTTGAAGTGCCTTCATATGATTCCACGTTGCAGCCACTTATACTTCATTTCAAATTCTACTTCAAGTGCACTTCTAATATATTATATATTATTAAATTCAATTTAATCGATTAAGTTGTCTTCTTAATTTCCTGCTTCAACCTTCCATATTTAATTCGGCTTACTTTCAAATTTCATCATCCTCACCCCAATTCAATACTACAAATAAAAAAACTAATTACAATATTTCATAAAATCCATGGTTAAAAAGAACAAATATACATAATAAATGTGAGACAAATAATGATTAAAAGTATGTATTTTGCCCTTAAATCACTACCCCACACATAAAATTTTGTTCATCCTCGAGCAAACATTAAAGCTCATCTTCAAAATCATTGATACAAACACGTAGGCCATATACAAATTTCAAAACATCTAGTGCACTTCTCAATCATTATACAAGATATACAAACAACAAACCTATAACCTCCTAACCTCAAGGAAGGATTTTGAACTCATCAAATTTGAGTTTGCTCACCTACTCTCATCAAAGAAAGCTAATAAAATCATCTATATATCATGCAAAAAGTGCCCTCACAAGAAGAAATAGTCCACACACTCAAATCAAATGATTCAATATAAATTAAGGACTTGAAATGAAAGAACAATTGTCACACTCACAAATAAAATTCGCATGCATGCACCAAGAACCATAAGCTTGCCCATTATGTAAATCTCCACTAATTAAGCATTCTTGAATAGAATCAAATAGGATTTTAACGGGTTGTAATGTAGGCTAGGGGACGTGTAGAAAAACTATATAATAGTGACTTACACTTCGTTAAGCACTTTGCAATTTTAGACTTCATCACCCATTATTTTCTTCTTTTATTTCAGCCCTATCTTCAACAGTCATTTCACAAGTAATTCTCATTATCTCAAGAATGTTTCAATTTTTTTCCCTTCATAATAGCCACCCTCAACTTATGTATTTTACATGCGTTAACTCTTTTTTTCCATCTATTCTTTACATCACATTCTTCCAAAGAGGGCTTTTAAGCACTTTGTAGCTATCGTTGATTACCTTTTCACTCAACCATCCATTATTATTATAATTAATAATTAGAATAAGTCTATGCTATAATGTTCAAGGAAGCAAGGCGCAAAAACAAGGCAATCAACAAAATAGTCAAGGGCAAAATATGACTACCAACTAAAGGTTACATGCGCAAAAAGGCTACCTAGTGATATAATATTTGAAAATGCTAAAATTTTCTAGACAAATCAAAGAAAGCCTATTATCATATTCTTAATAAAGCAACACTTTTCATTTCGTTTCAATAACATAAAGGGTAAGTTCTAGACTAAGATGCAAAACATTGAATAAACAAAATCTTACCACACATGGCACAAGTATCAATCAACATGGATCTATTCCACTTTTAAGAGAGACACGATCATAACAAACTACAAAATAAAAATAAGCTATATACAAAGTCACAACCATGATCTTAGGTGTCAAAGAGTATGTAATTTTACTAGCAATCAACCATTTACAAGAAAGTACTACTCAAAATTAGGCCAAATAGTAAGTATCAAATAACTCAAAGGGTCTTTTCTTTTCTCTCCAAAAAATAATACAAATAAAATTTACTTCCTAAAAAATAATTAAAGACACCCGGTTCAAAAGGACTATCCTTAAGAAAAGAACCGAAAATAAAAGTCAAGGATTTCATTCTTAAAAAACGAAGAAAAGACTGAATAAAGATATAAAAACTAGAAATTTATTCTCCTACCCCATACTTAAGATGCTATGTCCCCAAAGCATCAAATAAAATTTAAAACAAGGGTTAGGAAAACTCCGTGAGTCCTTTAGGACTAACATGTATCATGTTCTCTTAATTTTCATCAAGGGTCGTGACCAACACTTAAGCTAAAATGTCTTCCTTCGCTTTAAGTTTTTGGGTACTCAAACTTCCCCTATTCTGCAAAAACAAGATCAAAAGAACAAAATAAAATTATACTACTAAAATAAGTATTTTTTTAGTTTATTATACTTTTCATTTTTTATAGAAAAATAAATAAACAAAAAGAAAAAATTTAACCTAGAAAAACAATTAATTTCTATGTCCCTGATAGCAGCGCCAAAAAATGTTGCTTCTAATTGCACAAGCAATTGTACGTGGTCACAAAAGTAATATAGTGGCTCTTAGAATGTAACATCTCGTAACTTGAAACAACTAAGAATAAGCTAAGAAACCAAGAATAATCAATTTTGGGAATAAGTAGGGAAATCTAGAAAATTTCCAACTTTCAAAAGTGAGTTTTGGTCATTTTCAAATAGCCATAAGTTCCAGCTCAGGAGGAGTTTTGATGAGTTCTTTATATGGTTGGAAATCCCCAGGGAAGATATTTAAAACACCGCTGTATTCGCGAAAATCCGATGTCATTATGCCTTTTGGAAGTTGGGCTGTTGAACTGAGGAAAATGCAATATGAATGTTTCCAGACCTTTTTTGGGTCTTATCTACTTGGTATTTAGTATATTAATGATTCTAAGTGTTTGGGGGAAGATCCATGGAAGTTTAGGAGGTTTAGATATGAATAAGAGAGAAGAAAAGTCGAAAATCCCGTCTGACAACCACTGGGACGCCGCGCCTGCCATATCCCCTCAGGACAGACTCTTTCTGAAAGGATTGGTGCGCTGCTCTAGCAACATCGCCTCATGCTAGAGTGTGTTCATCAGGATCTTGCGCTCCGTGCCTCTCAGAGCTCCAAGGTCACCTACAGACCCCGTTCTTTCCCTATCTTTCCGTGCTAGTTCCTAAGCGATCTACCTATCATTCCTAGTTGATTCCAACACTCTAAAGTACATCTAACATCATGAAATCATCCATAAACATGAGATCATGATCCTTGAATCCATAATCATATTCATGGGAAGTTAGAATCAAAGTTCAGAATGTTAAGAAGTCAAGTCCAAAGCTATGAAGTGAGTTAAAGTAAAGCTTTTCAAAGTTGTTAGAGTTTTACTTAAAAGTTTTTTAACTTTGTTTTAAGGCTCAAGTTTGAGTTAAGGAGAAGAGTAATGGTTTCATTTCTCAAAAGTTATAAGGGAACTAAGTATTCCCTAGGATGTTTATAATTGTTTTTACATTTAAGTCAAGAGGAAACTAACAGTTTGAAAAGAGTTTTTGAATAAAAAAGGGAACATTGATTCCAATTGGAGCCTTTTAAAAGCATGAGCTAAAGTATATTTTAGGAGTAGTATTGAGCACCGGTGTGGGGATGAGAGTTCATATTAACTCAAGTCTCCATGTAAATCATGTATCCATCATGGGTATTAACGTGTCATACTTTATAGATGATCACATAAGTTAGCTAGTTGATCCACTTAGTTGAGGACGTCTTATGCGACGGGAAAGTGTTGGACAGTTTTGGCAGCGTGGGCGAGACGCTGTATCACCACTTAGGTTCATAGTGTTGGTTATCGGTTATAGAAACTCCCACAGAAATTATATTACATTCATATATAAGAAAAGTTGAGTTTAGTATTGTTTTATCTTTAATGAACTAAGTGTTTACACTGTTTTACTAGTTTTATTTATATTGCATACGTCTTTAATTCTTTATATTGAGTTGTTATCTTGTGAGTCAAGAAGAACCAAGGTAAGTTCATCCTTAATCTATTTCAATCTTTGTCGATGTGTTTAGTATTCCAATGGCATATTACATTCAATGTACTGATGCCAATTAGAATGCATCGTCTTATGATGCAGACGCATGTAACAAGTATCAGCATGCTGCACTTCGTTGATCTAGTTCGAGCACCATAGTCAGTGGTGAGGGTCCTTGCATTCCGGAGGACATCCTTTTCATTTGATTTACTAGTTTAGTTCATAAGGATGTTGTGGGTTCTGTCCCAACGTCCATATAAGCCAGCTTAGAGGCCTCGTAGACAACTAGTAGTTCAGTAGTCTTTACTTTTCATTCTTATGGTAAATACTTGAGTTGCCATTTTGGCCAGTTTGAATGTTTAAACTTCTAATACAGTTCATATAGTATTACTGTACAGTTTAGTTAAGTTCTTTCATTCTTAAGTATGATTTTTGTCTTCTGCTGAGTTAAGTAAGCAAGGCCAAGGGTTCTCTCGAGGCCAGCCATGTCCAAGGTGTAGGCTCTCGCATGACAAATTTGGTATCACAGACAAGAATTCAAGAGTCGTAGGAAGTCTATGAAGCCATTTCCATAGAGTCTTAGTAATCGGTGTGAAGCGTGCCACATCTACGATTATAAGGCTACGAAATTTAGAAACATCTCACATATTTCATATCCCTTTTCATGCGTTAGAGCTTATCTCTAAAATTCTCTCTCTAATTCGTGATTACGTATATTTTTCCAATTTATCATGCCTCCAAGAAGAGCAGTCAGAGGTCGACAAGCCAAAAGAAATGTTGAGGAACAAGAGGTCCCTAATGCACTGGATGTGCAACCTCAAGGAGAGGTTACCAACGTCGAATTCCGGGAATCTATACGGATGTTAAGTCAAGTAGTAACTAACAAAGTTGGGCAACAAAGAGAAGCTCGACAAAAAGGGGCTGACGCCTCGAGGGTTCGTGAGTTTCTGATAATGAATCCTCCTAGCCTCACTGGATTAAGAACTACTGAGGATCCAAAAAACTTTGTGGAAGAGTTGAAGAAAGTGTTTGAGGTAATGCATGTGGTTGATGTTGAGAGGGTTGAATTAGCTGCATACAAACTAAATAGTATGGATAGAACTTGGTTCGACCAATGGAAGTAAGGCAGAGCTGAGGATGCACCACATCCAAGTTGGGCTTGCTTCGAAGAAGCCTTCTTGGGGAGGTTCTTTCCTCAAGAACTGAAGAAAGCGAAGGTACGAGAGTTCCTCACCTTGAAACAAGACTCCATGAGTGTTCATGAGTATAGGTTGAAGTTCAACCAACTGTCTCGCTATGCTCTGGGGATGGTGAAGGACATGAAGAGCAGAATTAACTTGTTTGTTATCGGTTTGGGTCGTGCTTCAAGTAAGGAAGGTAGAGCTGCCATGTTGATAGGTGACATGCACATATAAAGGCTTATGGTTTATGTTCAACAAGTTGAAAAGGATAAGCTGAGGGACAGAGAGGAGTACTGAAAAAGAAGGCAAAGAAAGGGAATGAGTCGCGCCAACAAAAAGGTGGTTCAAGTCGACTAGGATTTCATAAACCAAAGTGGCATGCACCATCATTTGCTAGTGCTTAGCACCCAGAAACTGAGGTGAGTATAGTGGCCAAAATTCGCAGAACTTCAAGGCTAGACCGGCTCAGTCTCAAGGTAGTTTGGCGCAAGGAGGAAGTAGGGCTCCTGCATTTACTAAGTGTGGTAGAAACCACACAGGAAATTGTCATAATGGCCAGACAGGTTGTTAGAGATGTGGTCAAGATGGTCACATCATGAGAGAGTGCCCCAAGAATAAGCAAGGTGGTGGAAATCCGAGCAATAGAGCTCAATCTTCGTCAATTTCTCCACCACACAGGGTTGCACCTAGAGGAGCAACTTCTTGTATTGACGGAGGGGAAACCCGTCTTTATGCTATCACTAGCTGCCAAAGCAAGAGAGCTCTCCAATTATTTTACAGTAATGATCAAAGTCTTTCCTTTTGATGTTTATGCTTTGTTAGAACCAAGATCAAGTTTATCCTTTTTAACTACTTATGTTGCAAATCAGTTTGAAATTCTGTGTGAAAAGCTTTATGAACCATTTTGGATTTCTACACCTGTTGGGGAGTCTATTCTAGCGGAAAGAGTCTATCGTGATAGTCTTGTTTCCATAAATCACAAGAACACCATGAATGATCTAGTAGAATTCGACATGGTAGATTTTGATGTCATCTTAGGTATGGACTGGATCCATTCTTATTATGCATCAATAGATTGTAGAACTCATGTTGTCAAGTTTCAAATTCAAAATGAGCCACTCATAGAGTGGGATAGCAGTTCAGCAACGCCTAAAGGTCATTTCATTTCGTACCTTAAGGCGAGGAAGTTAGTCTCAAAGGGTTCTATCTATCACTTAGTCTGAGTTAATGACTGAAGTATTGAGATACCTCCCTTTAGTCAGTTCCTATAGTCATTGTGTTTCCAGAAGTCTTTCCCGATGATCTACACGGAGTCCCTCCTGAGAGAGAGATAGACTTCGGCATAGACATCATCTTATAATACTCGTCCTATATCTATTCTGCCATACATAATGGCACCAGCAGAGTTAAAAGAGCTGAAGGAACAATTGAAATATTTTTTAGATAAAGGTTTTATTCAACCAAGTGTCACACCTTGGGGAGCTCTCGTCTTATTTTTGAGGAAAAAAGATGGGTCCCTTGGGATGTGTATAGACTACCACCAATTTAATAAGGTGACCATCAAGAATAAATATCCTCTCCCAAGGATAGATGATATTTTTGATCAACTTTAGGGTGCTTCTTGTTTTTCTAAGATTGACCTCTGATCAGGCTATCATTAGTTGAAAGTTGGAGAATGTGATATTCCAAAGACAGCTTTCAGAATGAGATATGGGCATTATGAATTTTTGGTTATGTCCTTTGGCTTAAAAAATGCACCTGCAACATTCATGTATCTTATGAACAGAATTTTCAAATATTATTTTGATCTGTATGTCATCGTCTTCATTGATAACATATTGATTTATTCAAGGAATGAAGAAGATCATGCTAGTCACTTAAGGATTGTTCTTCAGACGTTGAGAGATAAGGAGCTATATTCGAAGCTCTCCAAGTGTGAATTTTGGCTTAAGTTTGTGGCATTCTTAGGCCACATTGTTTCTAGTGAAGGGATTAGAGTTGACACTCAGAAGATCTAAGCAGTTCAGAGTTGCCCTAGACCCACATCTCCAACAAATATAAGGAGTTTCTTGGGCTTGGCTTGCTATTATAGGAGATTTATTGAAAGATTCTCATCTATCTATTCTGCTTTGACCAAGTTAACTTAGAAGATAGTCAAGTTTTAATGGTCTAAAGCTAGTGAGAACAACTTTCAGTAGTTGAAAAAGAGATTGACCACCTTTCCTATCTTGATCTAACCAATGGATACCCAAGGTTTTGTGGTGTATTGTGATGCATACAAAAGTTGGATTGGGTTGCCTGTCAATGCAAATTGACTAGGTTATAGCTTATGCCTCTAGACAGTTGAAGGTTCATGAGAAGAATTATCCAAATCATGACTTAGAATTGGTTGCAGTAGTGTTTGTTTTGAAAATATGGCGCCACTACTTGTATGGTGTTCAGGTTTATATATTTACTAATAACAAGAGCATCCAATATGTGTTCACCCAGAAATAGCTCAACCTCAAACAGAGAAGGTGGTTGGAATTACTCAAGAATTATGAAATGAGTATTCTTTACCACCCAGGTATTGCTAATGTTATTGGTGATGCCTTAAGAAAGTTGTCCATAGGAAGTACTTCCCATGTTGAAGGAGGGAAGAGAGAGTTAGCTAAAGATGTGCACAGACTTGCATGTCTGGGAGTCAGACTTATGGATTCCACAAAAGGAGGCATAGTGGTGATCAATAGGGCTGAATTATCATTAGTGTCATAGGTGAAAGACAAGAAAGACCAAGACCCTATTTTGCTTGATTTGAAGGCAAATGTCCATAAGCAAAAAGTATTGGCTTTTGAACAAGGGGGAGATGGTGTGCTGAAGTACCAAGGAAGATTATGTGTACCAAGTGTGGATGGACTCCAAGAGAGGATCTTGTAGGAGGATCTTAGCTCCAGATATTCCATTCATCCGGGTTCCACCAAAATGTACTGCTACTTGAGAGATGTATATTGGTGGGATGACATGAAGAAAGATATTGATGAGTTTATTGCCAAGTGCTCGAATTTCCAGTAGGTTAAAGTAGAACACCAAAGGCCTGGAGGCTTGGCTCAGATTATAGAACTTCTTGAATGGAAGTGGTAGATCATTAATATTGACTTAATCACATGCTTGCCAAGGTCTCGCGCGCATCATGGTTCTATTTGGGTGATTGTCGATAGAATTACAAAGGCAGCCCATTTCTTGCTGGTAAAGACTACCTATTCGATCGAGGATTATGCTAAGTTGTACCTTTAGGAAGTGGTAATACTTCATACAGTTCCGATCTCCATTATTTCAGATAGACGTGCAGAATTTACTGCACAGTTCTGGAAATCTTTTCAGAGAGGTTTGGGTTCGAAGGGGAACTTGAGCACTTCTTTTCATCCTCAGACAGATGGACAAGCAGAGAGTACCATCCAAACCTTAGAAGATATGCTGAGAGCTTGTGTGATCGACTTTGAGGGGAATTGGGATGATCACATACCTCTCATTGAGTTCACTTACAACAACAATCACCATTTGATCATCCAAATGGCTCCATATGAAGCTCTTTATCGGAGGAGATGCAGATCTCCGATTGGATGGTTCGAAGTTGGTGAAGTAAGATTGATAGGACCATACTAGTTTACCAAGCTATGGAGAAGGTGAAAGTGATTCAAGAGAGATTGAAAACGGCACGGAGTCGCCAAAAGTCCTACACAGATGTTAGGAGAAGGTCGTTAGTGTTAGAGGTGTATAATTGGGTGTATCTAAAGGTTTCACCCATGAAGGGTGTTATGAGGTTTGGTAAGAAGGGGAAACTTAGTCCCCCATATATTGGACCTTATAGAATCTCCAAGAGAGTGGGCAGTGTGCCTTATGAGTTGGAGCTACCCCAAGAGTTAGAATCGTTCATCCGGTATTCCCTGTGTCTATGTTGAAGAAATGTTTGGTAATCCTTCATTAATTATACCAATTTAGAATGTTGGGGTTAAGGATAACTTGGCCTATGAGGAGATTCTGATTTAAATTTTGGATCGTAAAGTTCGTAAATTGAGGATAAAGGAGGTTGCATCAGTCAAACTCCTTTGGAGGAACCAATCATTGAGGAAGCAACTTGGGAAGCTGAGAAGGATGTGAAGTAGAGATATCCACATCTCTTTGAATCTGGAGAGATTGCAGACCAAGGTATTAAATTCTCTTATTAACAATTCATAAGACTATGTGTAACATGTTATTACTTGTTTTGGATGTTGAGTTATGAAATGATGTTATTACCCTTAGATTAGTGAAAGAGATCTCATTCGAGGAAGAATGATACCAAGGGGGAGATATTGTAACATCTCATAACTTGAAACAACTAAGAATAAGATAAGAAACCAAGCATAATCAATTTTGGGAATAAGTAGGGAAATCTGGAAAATTTTCAGCTTTCAAAAGTGAGTTTTGGTCATTTTAAAACGGCCATAACTTCCAGCTCAATGGGAGTTTGGATGATTTCTTTATATGGTTGGAAACCCCTTGGGAATATATTTCCAACGCTGCCAAGTTCGTGAAAATCCAATGTCATATGAGGGAGATATGCCTTTCGGGAGTTGGGCTGTCGAGTTGAGAAAATTTCAATCCGGATTTTAGTAAGGGTAAAGTTGTATTTTCACCTTAGTATTTCATAATTTGTTTTAAGGGTTATTTAGGGGTAAAAACCAAGTCCCAATCAGTTTTAAAAAATTAAGAACCCTTAGGGTTTGGGAGAAAAAGAGGAAGATCAAGAATTGTCAAAGAACGCCAAGATCGTTGCGTGAATTTCGTCGGGGGTGATCCCTATCGAGGTATATGAGATCATTCGGTGTTGGTTCCTTTCAACCACACCCAATTCATTTCAATTCAACAAGTTAGAGTTAGTGAATGATGAACATGGAAGTTCTTGATGAAAAATTGTGAAATTTTTGTTGGTTGAATTGTAGTTCATATCTAGTAGTTTTGATTCTGATTTCCGGGCTGTTTTTAAGTCTAATATATTGGGTATTGAGTACATTAATGTTTTTAAGTGTTTGGGGGAAGATCCATGGATTTTTAGGAGGTTTAAAGATAAAAAACGGAGATGAAAAGTCGGAAATCCCATCTGACAACCCCTGGGGTGCCGCGCTAGCCAGAGCACCTCACACTAGAGTTTGTCCGTCAGGCACTGGTGCTCCGCACCATTTAGAGCGCCAAGGTCACCTGGAGACCCCGTTCTTTTCCTATATTTTCGTGCTAGTTCCTAAGTTATGTGCCTTTCATTCTGAGTTGATTCCAACACTTTAAAGTACAACTAAACATCATGAAATCATCCATCAACATGAGTTTGTGATCCTTGAATCCATAATCCAATTTAAGGGAAGTTAGAATCAAGGTTAAGAAAGTTAAGAAGTCAAGTCCAAAGATATGAAGCGAGTTAAAGCAAAGCTTTTCCAATTTCTTAGAGTCTTACTGAAACGTTTTTTACTTCGTGTTAAGGCTCAAGTTTGAGTTTAAGGAAAAGAGTAAAGGTTGAGTTAATTTCTCAAAAGGTATAAGAGAACTAAGTATTCCCTAGGAAGTTTATAAATGTTTTTACATTTAAATCAAGAGGAAACTAAAAATTCCAAAACATTTATTTCATTAAAAGGGGAACATTGATTCCAAGAGGAGATTTTTAAAGCTAAAAGAGTTGAGCAAATTATCTCGACTCAGAGGAAAGAGGTTATTTTAAAAGTATGAGCTAAATTATATTTATGGAAAAGTATTGAGCATTGATGCAGGGATGAGAGTTCAGATTAAATCAAGTCTCCATGTAAACCATGTAGCTATCATGGGTATTAACGTGTCATACTATTTAGATAATAATGTAAGTTAGCTAGTAGATCCGCTTAGTTGAGGATATCTTATGCGAAGACAAAGTATAGGACAGTTCTGGCAGCGTGGGCGAGACGCTATATCACCACATAGGCTCATAGTGGTGGTTGTCGGTTAGAGTAACTCCCGCAAAAAATATATTACTTTCATATATAATAAAATTGTAGTTTATTATTGTTTTATCTTTAATGAAGTAAGTGTTTACACTATTTTACCAATTTTATATATATGGCGTATGTCTTTATTACTTTATATTGAGTTGTTCTCTTGTAAGTCAAGCAGAGCCAAGGTAAGTTCATCCTTAATTCATTTCAATCTTTGTAGATGTGTTTAGCATTCAAAATCGCATACTCGTACATTCAATATATTGATGTCATTTGTCCTGGATTGTCTTATGATGTAGACACAGTTAACCAGGATCAGCACGCAACACTTCACTGATCCAGTTCGAGCTCTAGAGTCAGTGATGAGCCTCCTTGCATTATGGATGGCATCCTTTTCATTTGCTTTACTAGTTTAGTTCATTAGGATATTGTGGGGTCTGTCCCAACATCCATCTCAGTCAGTAGTCTTTACTTTTCATTCTTATGTTAAAGACTTAAGTTTCCATTTTGGCCGGTTTGAATGTTTAAACTTTTAAAACATTCCAGATAGTGTTATTGTGCATTTTAGCTAAGTTCTTTAATTCTTAAGTATGATTTTTGTCTTCCGCTGAGTTAAGTAAGCCAGGCCAAGGGTTTGCTCGAGTCCAACAATGGTCACCGAGTGCCGGCCACGTCCAGGGTGTAGGCTCCGAGCGTGACATAAAAGAACCGGATTATCGAACCCAAAAGACTTGTTAATTAACTATTTACTAAATCATACTAATTGTAATTATTTATTTAAGGGGAAGATTTCAAAAGATGAATATATTAACTAAACTAAAAAAACAATTAACTAAGAAAAGATAGATGTTTACACAATCAATAAATGAATCGATCTAAGATTATAATTTAACTAACAATCATATTTAGCATAAATTTCATCAACTTACTTGATTATCTAGTTGTAGAATCACAGGTTTAATGTATTATCATGGTCTCCCGACCTCTAATCTCCTACGATAGATAACATCCTAAACTACATCGTTGAGCAGGGATATGATGATTAAATACCTAACATTACGTTATCTTCCTGTATGGTGAAACAAGCAAGGTTTCTAGGTATATCCCTGTCCTAGAAACCGTGACGAAATTGGATTCATGTACGCTTTAAACTGCTTCGTCCGCCTCCTTCAGTTTGAAGTGCCTTCACATGATTGCATGTGGCAGCAACTTATACTTCAATTCAAATTCTTCTTCAAGTGTAGTTCTAATATATTATATATTATTATATTCAATTTAATCCATTAGGTTGCCTGCTTGATTTCCTTTTTTAACCTTCCATCTTTAATTCGTTTTTACTTTTAAATTTCTTCATCTTCACATCAACTCAATCCTACAAATAAAAAAAAATACTATTTAGCACATTTTATAAAATCCATTCTCAAAAAGGAAAAATATACATAAAATAAATGTGAGGCAAATAATGATTAAAAGTATGTATTTTGGCCTCACATTAGTGCTCCGAAGCAGATTAGATTTTATGCTCTTCAAACTCGACGGGATCGTAAGGTTCTCCGGATGTTGTGACCAGTACTTTGATAGTACTTCATTAATGTATTTATTTCATACTTGAGGCGGGGTGTGTAAAGACCTTAAGTATACCCTAGGTGTAACATTACATATTGAACCTCGATATTCCCTACATAAGCAACTTAGCATAGATCATAGAAGTTAATAGATATAAAGTTTTCAAAGAAACATTCATATATTATAAAAGAGTTTGACAAAAATCCGAAGTCTAACATAAGTCTAAATAAGTCATCTACTACATCAACATAAATCATTTGGATGCAAACTGCCCATCATATAAAAATTCTTAAAACTCAAATAAAGAAATTAATAAAAGTATCTCCATCCTCAGAAATGAGAACTCACAAATATTCAATGCAAATGAAATCAACTAGCCACGAGTTTTAGTGCTAGGAGTGTCGGACCCTACATTAAGGAAAGAGTGTAGGAATAAGTATGAATTAGTACATATAATGTTTTAAGTATGATCGCAATGCCTATGATTAATTATGTCCTACGAAAAAGGACTTTACATGAAATGGAATGATAAAGCTAAACCATAGGATAAGAGGTTAGAAAACATATATCATAATCATAGTCAATGCAAGTGAAACGTCTTTAAATCAGTTGTGAGGAACTTTAGAACTAACCTTAGTTCATTATCGTGAGATTTTGACAATGTAAGTGACATAGACCATGTGATCTATGTCATTGAATTAAGTGTCTATCCCACATCGAAAAGAGATTTACTTAATTTACAACGTATGAACCTAAACACTTAGCTAAAGGGATCCACTAGCTAATGCTTATCTCAAAAAATACCCTAGGGTGACACAGAGTTCATAGAACATGGATAATAGATGTTGCTCCACTCGGTGTTGAGTAGAATATCCAACGGAATAGTGTTTAATCACATTCTTTTCATCAAACATGGAAAGGAACAATTAATAAACTAACTTAAGTTAACGTTCATTTAGAATATATCCTGAACTTCATTCGAATTACCTGAGAAAACCTTTAAACCTTATGGATCCATTTTGTTAGAAATCATTTCACAAACATGTTCATCGTTGTATATGAGAACACTATTTACAACATCATTGATTCTTTACTCTGCAAGCATCCTCATATAATTTACATCAACTTCATAAGAAATGTGTATCATCATAATTAAATTCATCGTTCATTGTTCGGACGCTTAATCATATGTTCATATTATAAAAAATCATGGTTCATTCCTAAGTTCATATGAATTTAACTTAAAATAATGTAATTACTTCAGTTCATGCATAACAATATAGAAAATAATTAATCGAATCATAATTTAAAAGTACCTATGTAGATTAAATAAAACCTTACTTTGAATTAATAATCTAACTTGTAAAATTATACCTTTTAGGAACCCTACAGAGGAAAGGACTACATAGGTGAATACTAGCATACATTATTGATAAATTACCAAATCTATGGTGAATGGGAGATCCTTACTTGAAACCCTAACTTCATCTTCCTTAGCCTTAGAGGCAATTTTTGAGGTGATGTTAAACAACAATTTAGGAAGTAGATGAATGATTTGGAATCGGTAGTTTTAGGACTTAATCCATTTATACATGTGTTAAAATAGGGGATAATGTAACATATTTTTGGTATCAAACACCTATGGGAAAAACCCAAAAACCCTTTAAAATAATTTCCAACCCCATTCATGGAGCCTTAAATTTAAGCAAACTTTGATGGAGCATGTCCATGACAAGTAGGATGTCCTACCACGCGTAGACCACAAATTTAGAACTCAAATTTTGATGATAAAATTTAACTAAATTTGGAACCTTCCTACAAGACATATCAATGACTCGTAGATCACTTGAAGGATCGTTTGAGGCAATCATAGAATGAGATACTGAAACTTGATTTTTCTAAAACTCAACAAAACTTCAGCAGTTGTCTTTCTACGACCTGTAGGAAATTCTACATTATGTATATGGGACTTGTAGACCACTATTGACAGCCCAATTCCATATTTTCCTTTTCTTTTCAACTTTCCCACTTAAGATATATTACAATATCTTCCACTTGGGAACAATTATCCTCAAATGGAACTCAAGATAACATGAATAGAGTAGGTGAGAAACTAACCACCAAAGATGAATGTGATTTAATAAAAATGCACATAAACATTGAATATCACTCTTAGTGAAACCATAACATAAAAAATGAGGTTTTTCATGAACGTGCATACGCATAAAAAACATGAGAATGACTAAGACACATAATTTGAAAGAATGAACCATAAGGGGTGTCACGGCCCGAGTCTACACCCTGGACGTGGTCGAAACTCAAGAATCATTGCTGACTCCAACCGATCCCTCATCATGACTGACTACAAGCGGAAGAGTAACTTAACCATACAAAAGCTTAAAACTGAAATAAGATTCAATAAGATAGGCAACTTCATTCTTTAAGACATTTAATAAAATAAATGAATAATACATACATCTTAACTAAACTGACTATCTATTATGCCTCTAACTGATAAAGATAGAAATCGGGACAAGACCCATGACCTCCTAACTAAACTGAAAAGTAAATGAAATCCTCCGGATGCAAGGAGACTCACCATAGCTTACTCGAAATCTTTGATTTATCAACGAAACTCCTGTTGATGATCATGTATACCTGTGTCTGCATCATGATAAGATGCAGGCCAATTGGCTCAGTAGGAATGTACGATCATTTAAGGGGAATTATAAAGCATAACATAAGCTTGATACTTGAATAAAAGATGTGAACATAATTACAACTTCTTAAGCTTGAAACTCAAGGAATACTCAAGAATAAGATACTCAACTCAGAGATTAAATACTGAACTCAAAGATATGATACTCGACTATGGATTCTCAACTCCATAATAGCAATAATACACATGCTATATATAAAAAGCTTTATAAAACAGTAAAAACAACATAGTTCGTTAAAGAAAATGCAATAACAAACTTAAATTTACTTATATAGATTCTGTGGGAGTTTCTCTAACCGATAACCACCACTATGAGCCTTAGCGGTGATACACCGTCTTGCTCACGCTGGCAGAATTATCCTATACATTGCCATTGGTATAATACCTTACTTAGCTTAGTGGATCCACCAGATAAACTTACGTGATCATCTAAAAAGTATGATCCATAAATTCCCATGATGGCTTTATGGTTTACATTGAGACTTGAGTTAATATGAACTCTCTTCCCCACATTGGTGCTCAATACTAATACCAAAACGTACTTTAGCTCATACTTTTAATAAAACATTCTTTTCTTTTGGTTGAGATAATTTACTGAACCCTTTAGCTTTAAAAAGCTCATTTTGGAATCAATGTTCCCCTTTTAGTTCAAAACTCTTTCGGAACTCTTAGTTTCCTTTAAACTTAACTGTGAAAACATTTATAAAATCTTATGGAATACTTAGTTCCCTTATAACTTTTGAGAAATTAAATCAACTCTTTACTCTTTCTTGACTTGAACTTTACGTCTTTAAAACAAAGTGAAAACTTTTGTGAATAACTTTAGAAAACTTTATAAGTTTTACTTTTACTTATTTTTTGTTACAAACTTGGATCTTAATCTTCCTAGAATTGAAGTATGGATTCATGGTTCATAATCTCATTTGGATGATTTCATGATTTTTAACTTGGAGGGGTTCATTCCAAATTATGAGCATGAACTACTCAACTCGAGAACTCAAGGATACTTCTCAACACAAGACTTTTTGACTTATAGGGTTCATGCGGAATTATGGACATGAACAATTCGACTTGAAGGTCTAAGTAACTAGATGGAACTCATGTATATGAATCTCTCATTCTCTTATTTACTTCATCAAAGCATAGTTCAAATCAATGATGGCTGTCAAAGAGTTCACAATTTAACTAAAAGACTTTCTTGAACTCTACTTCTAACTCTCTCTTGAATGTGAATTATGAATTCAAAAGTTTTGGTTCATGGCGTGGAGGATTTAGGTGATATTGTAGAGTTAAGAATACATTCTCCTCTCTTCATTCTCACTTACTTGAGTCTTGAAACAAGTTACTAGAAGTTGTAGAAGACTCCTCAAAAGATTTCGAAGGGACTCTCTCAAAAGGTTCGGAAGAAATCTCAAAACTTAATCTTGACTTTACCTTGAATTTGATTTATTGTTTCAAGGTTATGATTCATGTTATGAATGATTTACAAGTGTTTAGAATTAGTTTAAAGTGTTTAGAATCAGAAGGAGTGAAGATACACTTTGAATGAACTCAAACGGAGCAACCGGGGCAAACTGGAGGGGGAAGATGACCTTGGGGATATGGGTGGTGCGGGGAGCCAACCCCTTACGGATAGAGATGGGTTTGGGGCTCTCTAGCAGGCGCGCCGCGCCAGGCCCCAACCCAGAAAATTCTGCTGAGCACTTTTGCTCATTTTCTCACCCTAAATCTCCTAAATTCGAACGATTTCTTCCCCAATAATTTGGATTTGATTACTTAACTTAATTATACTCTAATCTACTGAAAAAAAATAATAAAATTACTCAATTTTATCTCAAGAAATCGTCAAAACTCCAACACAACAAGATTTAGATTGAACTTCAAGAACACCTTTCAAGAACTCATCAAGAACTCTAATCTTTAAACTTTAAGCATGAAATTTCAATGAAAACAATACATGATTTGCATGTGTGTGAACTAACCCAACACTATGGAAGCTTACATACCTCTTAGGGATTAGACCAATGGCAAAAATACGCAACTAGACTCAAAAACGTCGACAAACGCCTTCATCCTTGCCTCTTTTCTCCTCTTTTCTTTTCTTGCTTGTTCTTGAACTCTCAACTAAAACACTAGGTGTTTATTAGGATTATAAAACTGAAATAAAAGGATTAGAACCCTAAAATATGACTAAAAACGAGTTAACTGATTGGGTAAGGAAGGGACCAAAATACTCCTCACTATATTCGACTAACTTTCCTTAACTGGACAACCTAATTTCAAAAGGTTATATATCACTCATCCGAACTCGAATTTTAGCAAAATCTGCGGATTTGGAAAGATAATTCAATGATATTTCATATGGTATCTTTTAGCACACCTAACTCATTTTGTACTGGGAGTTATGGTAGTTTGAAGTTGACCCAAAACTCATACTTAGCTTAATTTGCAAAATTTCAGATTTTGCTATTTCCAATTTAATTATTTTTGTAATTCTTTGTACTAAATCTAATGACCTGACCTTCATACTTAAGAAATTTTTAATTCCTTGGTGAAATCTCACTCATTACGATTAACGGTCGAGTCATAGTTCGAAAAAAATTCTGGGGTGTTAGAATATCTCCCCCTTGAGATCATTCATCCTCGAATGACGACTGAACTCGGTATAGAATGGTTTTCTCTTACTAAGGTCTACTTCTAATTGTATGCTCTTAGTGTATTCAATATTGACTCAAATCTTTAAGTTTCGATTCTATACCTCTCTATAGGGAATCTCGTCTCAAACTATTACTCTTTACCACCACATTCAAGCTTATAAATCTAACAACTCCATGAACTCCTATGAATAAACTCCTTATGAAATCCTCAAAACATGACTTGATTTCTCATATTATCATCTCCCCCTTGGTTCTAAAGCTAAAACTTGAAATCTATGGACCTATTCCATATCTCTAACTGGTTTACATTCTCTTAATGCTCTTTTTACTCTTGTGACTTAGCCACACTTCGCTGCCCTTATCTGAAGGTTGGTTCTCTACTACTCGCATTCATTGCAACAACCTTCTCAATTCCTCGCCTACTCTATGTGAAGTCTACTAGATCAAACCTCAAGACTAGTATCAACACCCTTTTGTTGCCATTATTTTGGATCATGTCACTCATCTCAAATTCAAGCTTAATGTTCATTACTTAACCTTAATGTCAATATGATTTCTTACCTACTATACCTTACCTCATTAACATTATGGAAATTTGGGAACATTTGTCCAGTAGGAATTCATGACAATTAGTCTGTAACACTCCGAAATGTCAACACATAATCTAGAGCCGCACAAGTGTATCTAATGTTGGTAATACTGCTTTATGACCTAAATTAATGTTTAAAAATCATAGAAGAAGTTCTAGATTCAAGGCGTCAAGAAATGCCCATGACGTCCGGAAGGTAGCTAGGTTGAACTAGTTGACGTTGCTAAGTTTGGAGAAGGTTTCGGAGGGTCAAATGATGTCTAAAACTTGTAACAAGACTTTAAATATGTAAAATGTAGTATAAAGGGTCTAAATATTTGATAACGACTCCCCAAGGACCACTCGAAGGGTCCTTGAGGAAGACTCCAACATGGGTAGGCACGCTGCCAAAGTAGCCTGCATGAATCAAGAATCAAGGGGCTAATGCGCATCATGCAGCCCATACGAGGTCCACTTACCCAGATCATTTTTCAAAAATAAAATTGGGAATTAGCCTCGCGACGCGGAGCCATATCCCAGATTCGTGTAAATCGTATTTTATATATTCTAACTTCACAAAAAGACCCATTTAAGTGAGGGGTGTTTTGGGTAATTTAGGGGGTGATTATATGTATCCTAAGGGTAAGTTTTAAGTAATTTTTCACTCAAATATATCAAATTCCCCAAAAAAAAAAAACTAAAAGCTCTCATCTCTCTCTACTTTCTCTCTCCCGAAATCCTCCATTTATGGAAGAACAAAGCTCGAAGAAGAAGGTCAATTTCTCTAGGATTTCACTTCAATTTCGTGGATTAATATTCATTAAGGTATGGGTTCTTTACTCTTGCTATTCCTTTCCCAAACAGGTCAATTCAAAGTTGATTCCTAAATTACCCAATTTCATGGGGGTTTTCAATTCTAATGTTTTTTCTTCTAAACTTCAAATTGATGATAAATTGTGATTGCCTATGACTAATTAAGTGTAGATTGTTGGTTAATTGATTTTAATTGATCCAATTTCATGTGGATCATGTCCCTTTACCCAATTCCCCAAATCTTGGATCTTGCTTATGAATTGATGGGAATTGAAGAATGTATGGATTGATAGACTTGTTTTATCTATTCTAATTCATTTATGGACTGCCTAGGATAATGTATTTTTGGGATTGGATCTATTTCTTGAATAATTCATGATGAGCCCTATTCCATTAACCCTAGGTTATGAATTTATGTTAATTTGGATAGTGATGACACAGTTGACCTAACTATTGTGTTAGTTACTACTGTGTGATGGTATTACACCCATTATTGGGTTGAATTCGATGGTTGATGGTAAAATCATGGATGATGGCTTGTGAAGGAGATTGGGTAAGTCTTTATGATTCTAACATTTACTTCAATTATGATTACTTGTGTTTAGTGATGAAGTTACATTGAAGTGTACCTTATGATGAGATTGATAGGGTTGGTATAATGTTGAATTGAAATGTCTTGACTATGGTTTGTTAGTTGTTGGCTAAGATATAAATGTTATAAGGATGGTTATAACTTACCAATGTGATTTATTACGATGTGACTATGTAAATGTGTTAACCTCACATGTATGAATTGTAATGAAAGGAAAATACTCATGTAATTCTTATTGACCTATATGATGATGATTATATAAGGGATAGACCCTATGACCTAACTAAGCTATGATCATTGATAAAGGCATTAAATACATTTAGAAAGGGACTTTAGATTAGCACCGAGAAAACTTGACAATGGGAGGTGTTGACTTTCCACAGAGAAAGATTAGTTCCACATGAGGTGTTGACTCCCTTATGAGGGATAATCACACTATGGATTCTCATGATATAAGGCTCCAATGCTAAATGGAATGTACAGAGTTCATACATATCTCCTAGTTCCTTAACTATGTTTCCCTCATAGGAAGACTAGCTAGTCGATCCACCTAGAAAGCAATGTTTATGTTTGGTTCTACTTTGGACAGTAGATCACCTTCCATCCGTGTAAGGTTTTACAACACCGGATTCCATTAGCTCATGTGGTCTATGTCGGTTAAGGCAAGATGTTCCCAAAGGTAAAATGATAGTAATGAATGAAATCTAACTAGGATGACCAAACGGGTTTAGCTTAGTCTAGGTAGGGGTATGGGACTCTACCTATAAATTGCACTAGTTAGCCTTGAAGGGAGTCTTAGGAGGATGTTCTTATGTATGTTTATGCTTATAAATGTAAATGATATGTATATGATGATCTTACATGTTGATGGTATCATATGATGTTTAATTCACTTATGAATATATATTTGGTCTTTATTGCTAAAGTATGATGTTCTGTACTCTTAATGATATGATATGTGAAGTTGGACATTGGTTGTGGTTCTTGTTAGGTTTACTTGATTGAGTAAGGTTATGGGTCTTGGCTTAGTCATTGCATTAGTGGACTTAATTGGGATTCATAAGTAATTGTCTTGCTTTGGTTATGATGTAATGAACTCTTACCTATGCTTGTTGATGATATAACTTTATGAAAGAGGTGTCTTGATTATGTGCTCAATTGTGTTTTATATAGTCTTGACTTAATAGTTATGTGTTTATTGGCTTATATGAGTTCTTGGAAATGCGTAATGCTTTTCAAAGTAAATTAGCATGTTTTGAACAAATGTCCTCTTTAGCATCATTTCACTTATTTTATGTGCGTAAACTCATACTTAGTACAAGTGTGTACTAACCTATCTTTTATGTTTACTACAAATGTAGGATCCGACTGTTGAGCTTATAGAAGACCTTTGAAGACTACTTGGATATTCCCCAAGAGTTCGGTAGGTCCTCACTTTCCAAGGACAATGCCATTATCAAGCTATTGATGTTCTAGTTATATGACTTCTAGTTCTTTCCCTTTTATTTCAACACGATTGTTGTATAGCCTATATGAGTCTCTTTGTTGTATTTAATATGGGTTAACCCCAATAGTTGAATTCATTGTTAGATGGTTTAATATGAGATATTATAGACTTCTTATGATATTATGTTCCTATACTATGTATGTGAAATAAAAGTAGAAGACTATGTAATCTTCTTATACGAAGGGTCTATGTATACTCGATAAATATATATTGTGTGTAAGCGAGAGGTATAAGTAAACCTCAATGTACAAGTAATCGAAATGTTTTAAATTTTTCGAATTTTAAACCTATGAATGTAATGATGAATGCTAAGAGGGAAGTCTTAGTCCTCTTTGAGGACGCCGATGCCGGTTAAATCTAAGGGGTGCTCCCCGGATGTGACATAATCAATCCTTTCATCTTAGTGTGCATACTCGAATTGCTATCACATTACACTTCACAACTTAAGTACTGCTTACTCACTTACTTCACATTATCTCTGAAATAACTCTATCATCCTTTGAATACCATCACGTTCTCCTTTAAAAATTCATAAGCCTAGATTAATCAATCACATTATGAATAATGTGGCTCTTCTATAATATTCACCACTTACACTTGGTCATTACTAACACAATGACACATCATCATAGTCCCTTTCTATTAAGGTATACTCTAACTCATTGACTTGCTACACTTACTCTACCTCTTATCCTGAGCCCTTCACAACTCATCACTTCTTTGTCTACCACAAGGAAAACTTTTCATTAATAATTTATTAGGTGCATGACTATACCAACATAGTTTTCCAAAACACCATCTCCTTTTCATAGATCTCTATACCTCTGCATACTTTCCTCTAAATATGGCTCTTTCACTAGTACTTCTCATGATATCATAACTCATTCTACTCTTTCGGGTAAAAATCATACCCAAGCTCTAAACATACTTCTTAAAAAGGATCTCAGCTGAAACAAGATTTAGGGAAAATAGTACAACTTGCTTTTAGCTCAAACACACGATTCATATGAATATGGGTGCAGTACTCTGAAACTGAGCACTTAACTTACTCTTGGGCTCCTCTCAAGCCCTTCTTCAGTCTCATGATTGTCTCAATATTCTTGCTAAGAATAACTCATCCATCAGGATCTTCAAACTTTACTAAAAAACCACCTCTAGTATATTGGGTAGTCGAATGAATATAAGAAGTCACGAGTTAGAATAGGTCTCTATGACTTAGCTCTATTGCCCGAGCAAGACTAGGATAGAAGGGAAACTTTTCTTAAGTACCTATAGTACCTCATTCATAGAAGTGGGGCCCTTACAACCATAATAAAATATCCTATTGACACGGCTTCATAGACACCCTAGGACACTTAAAATTTTGCTCCGATACCAAATTTTGCACGACCCGAGTCTACACCCTGGACGTGGACGGCACTCAAGAACCATAGCTGGTCCCCAACTGAACCCTCGTCCTGGCTGACTACAAGCGAAAGACTAACTTAAGCATACAAAAGCTTAAAATTGAAATAAGATTCAATAAACTCAAATGAACAACTTTGAATAAAATAACATATTAAACTAGCAATAAATAGGAAAATTTAGTCTTTAAAACATTTAATAAATTATATGAATAATACAGACTTCTTAACTACTGACTATCTATGAAGCCTCTAACTGATAAAGACGGAAATCGGGACAAGACTCACGACCTCCTAACTAAACTGAAAAGTAAATGAAATCCTCCGGAAGCAAGGAGACTCACCATAGCTTACTCGAAATATTTGATGTATCAACGGAACTCCCGTTGATGATCCTATATACCTGTGTCTGCATCATGATAAGATGGAGGCCAATTGGCTGAGTATGTAGAATGTACGAGCATGTAAGGGGAATTCTAAAGCATAACATAGGCTTGATACTTGAATAAAAGATATGAAGATACTTACCTCTTATCAAACTTGAAACTCAAGGAATACTCAAGAATAAGATACTCAACTCAGAGATTAAATAATGAACTCAAAGATATGATACTCGACTATGGATACTCAACTCAATATAAGTAATAATACACATGCTATACATAAAAATATTTATAAAACAATAAAAGCAACTTAGTTCGTTAAAGAAAATGCAATAACAAACTCAAGTTTACTTATATAAGAAAGTAATATAGTTTATGTGGGAGTTTCTCTAACTGACAACCACAACTATGAGCCTAAACGGTGATACATCGTGTTGCCCACGCTACCAGAACTGTCCTATATCTTTCCATCTGTATAAGACCTTACTTAGCTTAGTCGATCCACTAGATAAACTTACGTGATCATCTAAAAAATATTATCCGTCAATTCCCATAATGGCTTCATGGTTTACATGGAGACTTGAGTTAATATGAACTCGCATCCCCACATCGGTGCTCAATACTACTCCCAAAACATACTTTAGCTCATATTTTTGATGTAACTTTCTTTTCTTTGGGATGAGATAATTTATAGAACCCTTTAGCTTTAAAAATCCCCTTTTCAAATCAATGTTCCCCATTTAGTTCAAAACTCTTTTGGAACTCTTAGTTTACTTTTAACCTAAATGCGAAAACATTTATTAACTCTTACGAAATACTTAGTTCCCTTATAAATTTTTTAGAAATGAACTCAACTCTTTACTCTTTCTTGACTTGGACTTTACTTCTTTAAAACAAAGTGAAAACTTTTGTGAAAGACCCTAGAAAACTTTATAAACTTTACTTTGACTTGCTCTTAACTTATAGGCTTGGATCTTAACCTAACTTGAATTGAATTATGGGTTCAAGGTTCATAATATCATGTGGATGATTTTATGATTTTCAACTTGGAGGGGTTCATGCGTAATTATGAGCATGAACTACTCAACTCGAGAACTCAAGGATACTTCTCAACACAAGATTGTTCGATTTATAGGGTTCATGCGGAATTATGGACATGAACAATTTGACTTGAATGTCTAAGTAACTAGATTGAACTCATGTATATGACTCTCTCATTCTCTTATTTACTTCCTCAAAACATAGTTCAAATCAATGATGGTTCTAAAAAATTCACAATTTAACTTAATGACTTTCTTGAACTCTACTCCTAACTCTCTCTTGAATGTGAATTATGAATTCAAGAGTTTTGGTTCATGACATAGAGGATCTAGGTAATATTGTAGACTTATAAATACATTCTCCTCACTTCATTCTCACTTACTTGAGTCGTGAAACAAGTTACTATAAGTTGTAGAAGACTCCTAAAAAGAACTCAAACGAACTCTCTCAAAAAGTTTGGAAGAACTCTCAAAACATAATCTTGACTTTACCTTGAATTTGAAATATTGTTTCAATGTTATGATTCATATTATGAATGATTTCCAAGTGTTTAGAAGTATCTTAAAGTATTTAGAATCAAAAGGAGTGAAGATACACTTTGAATGAGCTTAAACAGAGCAACCGGGGGCAAACTGGAGGGGGCAAGTGACCTTGGGGCTATGGGTGGCACCGGGCACCAATCCCTGATGGACAGGGATGGGTTTGGGGCGCTCTGTCTGGCACGCCGCGCCAGGACCCAACCAAGAAAACTTTTCCAAGCACTTTTGCTTGTTTTCTCACCCTAAATCGCCTAAATTCGAACGGTTTCTTCCCCAATAAGTTGGAGTTGATTACTCAACTTGATTACACTCTAATATACTGGAAAAAACACTTAAATTTTTCAATTTGATCACATGAAATCATCAAAACTCCAACACAACAAGATTTAGAATAAACTTCAAGAACACCTTTCAAGAACTCATCAAGATCTCTAATCTTTAAACTTTAAGCATGAAATTTTGCTGAAAATAATACATGATTGGTGTGTGGGTGAACTAACCCAACACTATGGAAGCTTACATACGTCTTACGGATTAGACCCATGGAGAAAATCCGCAACTACACTCAAGAATATCGACGAACGCCTTCATCCTTGCCTTTTTTCTCCTCTTTTCTTTTCTTGCCTCTTCTTGAACTCTCAACTAAAACCCTAGGTGTTTATTAGGATTTTAAAACTGAACTAAAAGGATTAGACCCCTGAAATATGACTAAAAACTAGTTAAATCTGATTGGGTAAAGAAGGGACCAAAATACCCCTCACGATTTTTGGCTTACTTTCCTTAACTGGACACCCTAACTTCAAAAGGTCATATCTCACTCACCCGAAAACGAAATTTAGCAAATTTGGCGGCTTTGGAAAGATAATTCAAATATATTCAATGATATATTTTTGAACACCTAAAGTATCCTGAACTGTGAGTTATGGTCATTTGAAGATTACCCAAAACTCATACTTAGCTTAACTTGAAAAATTTTAGATTTTACTATTTCCAATTTAATTCTTTTTGGAATTCTTGGTGCTAAATCTAATGATTTGAACTTAATACTAAAGAAATTTTTAATTCCTTGGTGAAATCTCACTCACTACGATTAACGGTTCTAGTCTTAGTTCGAAAAAATTTCTGGGGTGTTAAATGGGGATAATACCTTGAGCTAGAATAGGAGGGGAAGAAGAAATATGAAGATACGTGATCATCATATCGTGTTCAACCTTCCAAGTCGTACCCTCAACAAATTGATTTCTCAAAAGAACCTTCACAAAAGCAACATCTTCGTTTCCCAAGGGCTTGTCTGTCTAAAATCGCATGTAATGACCCGGACCCGAATGGTCATTTTTGATAATTTTATATAGTCATTTAACTATTGTTAAATGACTTGCGGATAATTTAGTTATTTTTAATAATAATAAATTAAGTATGAAACATTAAAATAGATTAGTAGGATTTATTAATTTTAATACATTATTTTATTAGAGTCATATATTAAAATAGGTTAAAGGGTTTGTCATAAACAATTAAATTAAGAAGAGGAAGGAGGCAAAACCTAGACGGACGACCTATCTCCATCAGTTAAGAATTCAATATATCACTTGTTTATTAGTGAAGGTTATATGATATATGTATGTAATGTAGTATTAAATGTGTGTCTCAGAAGATGTGGGTTTAAGAAGTTGAAAATCTAGGAATGAATAAGAATAGTGGGAAAATAATGATTGATGATGATTGGGTTGTGATATAAATGGTTAGTTATAGGGATAATTTCACGCAGTTTGTTATTTCATGCTTTGTGGTTTCATTTTGGTTATGGGTTTGACTTGGAGAAAAGTGTACTATTATTTTCTGAATGTCGCCATTGGTTTTGATAACGAGTTGTCTTTGACTCTTAATAATTAATTATATTATATAATTATTATGTTATTAATTAAGTGTATTGTATCCTTTTAATCTAATTAAAGTTATATCAAATTATTTGGAGCAATTTGAACTTAACCCTAGGCTTAAAATTTGGAGAGAGAAAAAGGAGATTGAAGGACTTGACATATTAATTGGTATCAAGTTAGGATAATTTGACTAAAGATTCGATGTGAGTTTTTGGGTCCAAGCGAAACATATAGCAGTACGAGTGTTTTTAGTTTCGAAATCTTATGTGAACATGTACTTTTATAGATTGCATTAATTTGGATGCTCAACGAAAAGGGGAGGGTCAAGTGTCTGACTGATTGTTTGGTTATTTGAGGCAAGCTAACTTCTAAACCATTGGTAAGCATATCAAATTCATCTATTTTCTTGAGGTATATGTTTTGGAGTAATGGGAATTATGATGGGTTGACTTGTTAATGTTGAGTTATTTTAATGACGAAAAAGGGTAATGTGATAAATTGTTGGTGTGTGATGTTTGTGAATAATTTGAAGGCCTATTGCTTATTTGTTGATGTTGTATCATGGTTGTATTATTGTGAATTTTGCCTTGTTAAGAAAATGGTCATCTCCTCATTATTTGTCTGAACATGTCATTTGCATTATTCTAAGACATGGTTGTGACAAGTGTTATATGCATTGAGAAATAATAAGAAATTAAAGAGGATGTACCATTTCGAGGAACGTATCACGCGCCACGATTGATACTATATTTCGAGGGACGTATCGTACACTGTGATGGATACTATATATCAATGGACGTATCGCGCACCGCGATTGTTACTATTATTGAGGTTCATATCGCACGCCATTATGCATGCATGGACAGATATGTCCCCCATGGGTCCCGGACTGAGAGACAGCGGGTGTGTATCACTAGGTCAGACATGCATCATTATACTTAACATTGCATTCCATGGCATTGCACATACTTATCATTAGCAAATTTGATATTGTGTTTTTGATGATCATGTGAATGCCTTTCTATGGAACTTGTGATTGGTGAATACTGAGCTTGTTGTTGAGATTATGTATTTGTTAAAGTGTTGTCTTTGAGGAGATGTAATTTGTCAAAGTGTTGTTCTCGAGGATATATATGTAATTTGTCTAAGTGTTTTTGTTGATCTACATTTTATCTAAACTGTGAGCTATTAGGTTGGGCTGATTTTTATGCAGGTTATAGTTGTGGAGGTTCAGTTGGGGTGGTATGAGTACCCATATTTCATCCCCTTAACTCATGTTTAGAGGTTTGCTTGGTGAATACCGTATTGTTTGGTACTCACCCTTTGCTTATACAATTTTTTATAAGTTACTAGCCCGGATCTTTGTGATACTTTCTTTTCTGCTGGTCTGAGGCTTCTTGTGGAGGTTTGTGAGGTAGTTGCTTATCATTTCAGCGAAGCTTCTTTCTCCTTAATTATGATCTTGCTCTATTTTACAAATAATTTCATTTAAGACTTGTGTGTTCGTTTAAGTCAATTGTAATATTTAGAGGCTTGTACACGTGACAACCAGATTTTGGGGGTATTTTTGTGGTTATTATAAAATTTTGCATTTTCTTGTAATGGTTCAATTTTAGGATGACTTGTCTTGGTGGGATAAGACGAGTGTCATCACGTCCATTTTGGGGTTGTAACTAAATGGTATTAGGGCACCAGGTTCATAGGTCTCATTTGTTTACGAGTCGAGTCTAAGTAGAGTCTCGAGGATCAGTACGAAGACGTACATACTTATCTTTGAGAGACTATAGTGACTTTTAGGAAAAATATTCACTTCTTCCATTCTCTGATTATGATTCAGATTGCTTCATTCCATTCTCTCTCACTTATGTGATGACTTGTGTGTAATTCCTCATGTGAGTAGTGGTGTCGTGTATGATTTGGATGTTAGATCTGGTACTAAGGTGGAAGTAATATACTTTTGAAAAGAATGTGTGTTTAGATTAAGAATGTTAAGTAGTTTGAAATAGATGAGTAGAGTGATAACTTGATGATGCATTTTGAGGATAGTCAAATGATGAGGTTGAACAATGGTTTAAGGAACTACATGAGCATCTTATACTTTGTTTAGGCTAGTCATCTAGTATTGGGATCAATACTTTTGTGGTATAGGCAATATCTTTGAGTTGTTTGACAATTGAAAGTGAATGATTAAAAAAAGGTTAGATAATTAATGTCATAAATTTAGAAGCTACATTTAGTAAAAGTTTCATAACATATATGGGCTATTTAGTGAATGATGAGGTCAAAATCTCTATTGTAGTTTCTTGGAATGAGTGTGTATCAGAGAGGGTTATGATATGACTATTACAATGATATCAATTCTTACTTTGTTAGGGTTATGGATTATGTTACTCTTGCTATGAAACTGATCTACAAAGGAATGTATATCACTTTGGGTGAGAGACCAAACAGATTTGGTAGTGAATTGCAGTTATTCGATGGATAGGAATTTGTGGGCTAATTGGGTACAATCTTCACAATAGGTATGTTGTGTTCTAGTGGTGAATCTAATAGACTTTCACGATGAGGTACTCGTGTTATATGAAAATGGATATGTAGATTGTAAGTGTGAATACTAACTACTTAAGAGGTTATCAAATATATCACATGCTCAAATAATAAGATATTATTTTACACTCATATTTGAGAAAGTATGAAAGAGTATATTTTTGTGAAGATAATTGAAGATTTTAGTAAGAAAATGCATATTAGATTGAGTTAGTCCTTTGATTTTGGTTGGTATAACTGGATTTAAGGTGTAATATTGACGAAAAGGTTAACTTCGTGATGATGACAAGAGCTAGCTAAGCATGATGGTAATAAGAGTTCGCAATGAATTGTTATTGACATGCAACTATATAATGAGGATTGTTGGTTAAATGAATTTTGTATTGTAATGACTTGCGAGCATTTAAGGTTGTAGTTTGAACTATTGTGTGAGTAGCTTTATTGCATGGAAAGTTATAGGAGGTGCTTAGACACCGATTCAATAAAATTGAAAAGAGCCAAAGTCATAAATTTAAAGAATTACTGTTATGTAATTTGGTTTTTAGAAAGAGGTGATCGAGAATAAGGATATTAAATGAGATTGTAAGGGCCAAATATGTATATTCCGAAAAAGTGGGTAATTGAATTCTAAGACATGTGGTTTCATCTGTTTTGCCCAGATTAATGTGATAGTTTTACGGGTTCATCATGTTGGTTAAAAAAACTATTTGATAAAACTTGGAAAAAAAAAGCATATAGATGTTCAACTCGAGTCTGATTATAAGTTTTTTTTGGTGGTTTTGATTTTGGTAGTGAGTACGGTTATGTTTTTAGCTAAAGATATGATAAGGTCGATGGAGAGGAGAATAATAATAAGCTAATATATGTGAATTCATAAAAAAAGATGTTCAAGGTATGAGTTAATATTGATAGATAAAGGGATTAGGTTACACATTTGGATTCAAAATTGAAGGTTTTCATTATGAGTTTAGGTTTGTGGTGGTGTGTTTTGTCACGGTATGAATTGGTAAGGTAAATAATGATCGATCACATTGAGTATGACACACTTGGAAGGACTTAAAATAATTTGAGTAGTAAATTTTCTTACTTTTGATTGTCATACCTTAGGGGGGTTTCGGGTAAGGTTTTAATTTAATGGATAAGGTAAAAATGTCAGGCATTATTTGTCAAAGAAAAAGATTTGGGAGTGAGTCAACAAAAGGAACAAGATTCTGATGTATTGCAGAGTTCAAGGTATTAAGAATATACCTAATGTAAATAATTTAAGAGATATGAAGGAATAAGATATCTCGTATAAATCTTTGGTTCGGAGTTGAAGGTTGTATGAATTTTTACCTTTGTATTCAGATTATCGTAGGTGACTTGTGGATACATTAAAGTATGGACCTAGTTATAGAGGGTTATTGATAATTTTTAGGGTATTGAAATTACTATTTTTATGAGACAACGTGGACTATTATGATGTGTCACATAGGCATTTGATGGTGAGTAGAATTTATGATCTTATAGTATACTAAATTATTGGAGTGACCAAAAAAATATTCTTAAGTGTTGGTATGACGTATATGATGGTTTTGAATATTAGTTGAAATTCGGTATGTGAAAAAATGTGTAGAGTGACGTTGGGTGTGTTTAAATTGTCGTACCTCAATGGAAAAGTGTTACTAGATTTGGAAGTAGTTCTATCAGTCTTAGATGTGACACTTACCTGTCATGGAATGCTAAAATGAAATGAACGAGCACAATAGTTAAAAAAAAAAATTAAGGTGATAATGTGTTTGCTGAGACTTTAATACTAGTGACTATTTGAGCGTAAGGTAAATTGACGGTGTGTCTATGATAAGTTGTTAGTATTAAGAGTGTTGACCTTAGTAAAGTATTGTGAAGAGCATATGTGGTTCAATAAAAGAAATATGTGAACAATTATAATCGGGACTAGATTCGTGATTGGGGGTAGCTAGAAAATTTAAGAGATAGAGCCATATGAATAAAAATGTTTCATATGGGCACTATGGAAGAAGTATCTAGTGTTATTTGACTTTGGTTCTGCATATGCTTATATGACTATCTACTTCGTTTTGGATATGATTTGGAGCGTGATTTGCTACTTATAGCCACACGTGTTTCATATATATGGGTGAATTCCTAGTGGTGGATCGGGTGTACCGATCCTATTATTCTCCTCTCGGTAGTGTGGCATCCTTGTTTAGACTTGTGCATTTTAGTTATCTAAGATTTGATATTGTTTGGGATAGTTGATGTACTAGTAATTCTACACCCAACCTTGCTTATGAGAACTTCTATAAGAGCTATGAAGAGTTACAATTGCCTAAAAGTGTTGTTAGAGGCTCTAAATTTTGAAATGTATCGCTTGTTCGGTGTTTACTTGATCTTTAACTTCTTTGGATTAGTATTTGATGTCTACAGATCATATTCTTATAACTTAATATCATGGAAAGATTGTGTTGAAGGGAATCTTGATTAAATTTGTGATGGTTAGGGTATGATGGGTGTTTGTTGATTTGTTCAAATTCACTTTTTGTTGTTGTCGGTATCGATTCAAAATGTTTTCTTGGTTATGTAAGAAAAGATTTGTCATGATGATAGTGTTAAGGTCTAGTGGGTTCTGTTTAGACTGAGTTCATAGGTTAGCCTGTGACTTGATAATCACTATTGATTTATAAACCTTCCAAGGTTTGATTCGAAAGTTTAGTTCTAACTATTTGATCTTGATGAAACAGTTTTAAAGATGAGCTCACATAGAGATATGAACACATACTGGTAGGTCATAACTTAGACTTTGTGTCACGCCCTGAGCCTACACCCTGGACGTGGCCGGCACTCGAAGACCATTGCTTGCCCCTAAGAAAACCCTTGGCATGACTTACTTAACTCAGTGGAAGACTAAACTTAACTTAATAAAAAAATAAAGCATGTTTAAAAGAAATACTTCATATAATATTCTTTCCAAAATGGCATTTAAGTCTCAACAAGTAAATAGACTCCAAACTGAACTACTAATTGTTTACGAAGCCTCTAAAATAACTGAGGTTGATGTTTGGACTGACCCCACAATATCCTAAAAACTAAACTAGTAAAGCAAATGTAAAGGATGTCATCCATAATGCAAGTAGGCTCACCACTGACTGTGGAGCTCAAGAGTGTTGAAATCAACTAGGAATGATAGGTACATCACTTAGGAATTATTACGAAAAGATAGGGAAAGAACGGGGTATCCAGGGGGTCTTGGCGCTCTAAGATGCATGGAGCGCCAGAGCCTGACGAACAGACTCTGTTTTGAGGCTCTCTGACAGGCGCGGTGCGCCAGGGCCTATATTATAGAGCCTTTTCGATGGGCTTTGGCTGGGGCGGCGCCTCAGGGGTTATCAAACGGGATTTTGACTTTTCTCCTCCATTTTTTATCTTTAAACCTCCTAAACTTCTATGGATCCCACCCAAAAAACTTAGGATCACTAAATACTTTATTACCCAATGATTAGACCCAAAAAATGTCTGGAAACATGAATCAATCTACTAGAGATCAACTACAATTCAACTAACAAGAATTTTGTGATTTTTTCATCAAGAACTCCCATATTCAACATTCCATATACTCTAACTTGCTGAATTGAAACAAATTACGAGTGGGTGAAAGGACCCAACACCGTATGATCTCACATACTTCGATAGGGATCACCTCCGTTCTTTGGAAAATTCTTGATCCTCCTCTTCTTATCTCTTTTCTCCCAAGTCCTAAGCGTTCTTAATTTTTCTAAAACTGATTTGGGACTTGTTATTTACCCCTAAATAACCCTTAAAATGAATAAGGCAATACTAGGGTGAAAAGACAACTTTGCCCTTACTAAAATTTAGATTCGACTTTCCTCATTCCAACAGCCCAACTTCTGAAAGGCATATATCCCTTATACGACATCGAATTTGTGCAAACTCAGCGTCTTTAAAAGATCTCCACAAGGAATTTCCAACCATATAAAGAACTAATCCAAACTTATCCTGAGCTAGAAGTTATGGCCATTTGAAAATAACATAAACTCACTTTTGAAAGCTCGAAAATTTCCATATTTCCCTACTTATTTCCAAAAATGATTTTTCTTGGTTTCTTAACTTATTCTTAGTTAATTAAAGTTATGAGATGTTACAATATCTCCCCCTTGGTAACATTGTCCTCAAATGAGAATTTTTTCACTAAGCTAAGGGTAGTAACATCATTTAAGCACTCAACAAACAAAAGAAAGTAATAACATGCTTATACATAGCCTTCTAAAGTGATAAGAAGAGGATTTAGTACCTTGATCTGCATTATCTCCGGATTCAATGAGATGTGGATATCCTTTCTTCATATCCTCCTCAGCTTCCCAAGTCACTTCATCAACGAATTGGTTCCTCCAAAGGATCTTGACTGAAGCAACTTCCTTTGTTCTCAACTTGCGAACTTGACGATCCAAAATCTGAACTGGAATTTCTTCATAGGACAGGTTATCCTTAATCCCAACATTCTCTGTTGGTACTATCAATGAAGGATCACCCAAGAACTTCGTCAACATAGAAACATGGATTACCGGATGAACCGCTGCTAACTCTTGGGGTAGGTCCAACTCATAAGCCACATTTCCCACTCTCTTGGAGATTCTAAAAGTTCCAATATATTGGGGAATAATTTTCCCCATCTTACAAAACCTCATAACACCTTTTATGTGTGAAACCTTAATATACACACAATCATCCACCCTAAACTCTAATGGCCTTCTCCTAACATCTGTGTAGGACTTTTTGCGACTTTGTGTCGCCTTCAATATCTCTTGAATCACTTTCAAATTCTCCATAGCTTGGTGAACTAGATTTGGTCCTATTAAACCTGCTTCACAAACTTTGAACAACCTAATAAGAGATCTGCATCTTAACCCATAAAGAGCTTTATAAGGAGCCATTTTGATGCTCGAATGGTAATTGTTGTTGTAAAGAAACTCAATGAGAAGTATGTGATCATCCCAACTCCCTTTGAAGTCGATCACACAATCTCTCAACATGTCATCTAAGGTTTGGATAGTACGCTTTGCTTGTCAATCTATCTGAAGATGAAAAGCAGTGCTTAATTTCACCTTTGAACCCAAACCTTTCTAGAAAGATTTACAAAACTTAGGAGTAAATTTTGCACCTCTATATGACATAATGGAGAAAGGAACTCCATCAAGTCTCACCACCTCTTAAAGGTAAATATTAGCATAATCCTCGGCCGAATATGTAGCCTTTACCGGCAAGAAATTGGTTGACTTTGTCATTCTGTCGACAATCACCCAAATAGAATCATGTTCCCTTCGAGATCTTGGCAAGCCTGTAATAAAGTCCATATTAATCATCCCACTTCAATTCTGGAAGTTCTTTATTCTGAGTTAAACCTCCAGGCCTTTGGTGGTCCATTTTCATTTGCTGACAATTTGAACACTTGGCAACAAACTCAACAATATCCTTCTTCATACCTTTCCACCAATATACCTCTCTCAAATCACGGTATACCTTGGTAGAACCCGGATGAATGAAATATCTATAGCTATGAGCCTTTTCCAAGACCCTCTCTTGGAGTCCATCCACCTTAGGTACACATAATCTGCCTTGGTACTTCAGCACACCATCTCCCCCTTGTTCAAAAACCAATACTTTTTACTTATAGACACTTGCTTTCAAATCAGGAAAAATAAGGTCTTGGTCTTGCTTCTCTTTCACCTCTAACACTAATGATGATTCAACCCCATTGGTCACCACTATGACTCCTTATGTGAAATCCATAAGTCTGACTCCCATAAATGTAAGTCTGTGCACATCTTCAGATAACTCTCTCTTTCCTTCTTTGACATGGGAAGTACTTCCCGTGGACATTCTGCTTAAGGCATTAGCAACCACATTAGCCTTACCTGGGTGGTAAAGAATACTCATGTCATAATCCTTGACAAATTCCAACCACCTTCTTTGTCTGAGGTTGAGCTCTTTCTAGGTGAACCATATTGGAGGCTCTTATGATCAGTGAATATGTCAACATGAACACCATACAAGTAGTGACGCCATATCATCAAAGCAAACATGACTGCAACCAATTCTAAGTCATGAGTTGGATAATCATTCTAATGAATGTTTAACTGTCTATAAGCATAGCTATAACCTTGCCATTTCGCATCAACACATAACCCAAGCCAACTCTTGATTCATCACAATACACTACAAAGCCTTGAGTACCCTCTAGTAAGGTCAAAACTGGAGCAGTAGTCAATCACTTTTTTAACTCCTGAAAGCTTTTCTCACAAGCTTCAGACCATTGAAACTTGACCGTCTTCTGAGTTAGCTTAGTCAAAGGAGAAGAGATAGATGAGAATCCTTCAAAAAATCTCCTATAATAGCCATCCAAGCCCAAGAAACTCCTTATATCTGTTGGAGATGTGGGTCTAGGCCAACTCTGAACTACTTCAATCTTCTGAGTGTCAACTCTAATCCCTTCACCAGAAACAATGTGGCCTAAGAATGTCACAGACTTAAGACAAAACTCACACTTGGAGAAATTGAAATATAACTCTTTATCTCTCAAAGTCTGAAGAACAATCCTAAGATGACTAGCCTGATCTTCTTCACTCCTTGAATAAATCAGTATGTCATCAATGAAGACGATGACAAACACATCTAAAAAAGGTTTGAAGACTCTGTTGATAAGATCCATGAACGCTGCAGGTGCATTTGTCAAACCAAAGGACATAACCAAAAATTCATAATGCACATACCTTGTTCTAAAAATTATCTTTGGAATATCATATTTCCTTACTTTCAACTAATGATAGCCTGATCTGAGGTCAATCTTGGAAAAGAACGAAGCACCCTAATGTTGATCAAAGAGATCATCAATCCTTGGATGAGGATATTTAATCCTGATGGTCACCTTACTCAACTTACGATAGTCTATACACATCCTAAGGGACATCCTTCTTCATTACAAACAAGAACTAAGCTCCCCAAGGTGAGACACTTGGTCGAATGAAGTTTTGTCTAACAAATCTTTCAATTGATCTTTGAGATATTTTCACTCTGTTGGTGCCATTTTGTATGGCAGAATAGAGATAGGAAGAGTATCTGGGACGATTTCAATGAAGAAGTCTATCTTTCTTTTAGGAGGGACTCTAAGTAGATCATCATGAAAGATTTCTGGAAACTCACTGACTATAGGAATTGACTGAAGTTAAGGTACCTAACACTTAGTGATTAACTCAGATTAAGTGATAGATACAACCCTTTGTGATTAAATTCCCCGCCTTAAGGTACAAAATTAAACGACCCTTAGGCACTGCTGAACTACTAGCCCACTCTATGACTGTCTCATTTGGAACTTGAATCTGGATAACTCAAGTTCGTCATTCTATTGATGCATAACAGGCATGGAGCCAATCCATACCTAGAATGACATCAAAATATATCATGTCCAACTCTACTAGATCAGCCATAGTGCTCTTGTGATTGATGGGAACAGGAAAATCATGATAGACTACTTCCACTAGAATAGACTCCCCAATAGGTGTAGAAAGAAAGTAGGGTTCATAAAGATTTTTAGGAAGAATTTCAAACTTATTTGCAACATAAGGAGTTACAAAGGATAAACTTGCTCTTGGGTCTAACAAGGCATAAACATCAAAAGTAAATACTTTGATCATACCCGTAACAAAATCTGGAGAGTTATCTTGCCCTTGGAGGCTAGTGATTGATAAAGACGATTTGTGCTCCTCTTGGTGAAACCCTGTCTGGTGGAGCAACTGATGAAGATTGAGCCCTATTGCCTGGATTTCCACCACCTTGCTTATTCTTGGGGCACTCCCTCATGAACTGACCCTCTTGACAACACTTGAAACAACCTGTCCGGCCATTACGACAATCTCCTGCGTGGTTTCTACCACACTTAGTACATGTAGAAAACATACATCCTCCTTATTCCAAACTACCTTGAGATTGAGTTTGTCTCGCCTTGAAGTGCTTCATATTCTTGCCACTATACTCACTTCGGTTTCAGGGCGCACATGAACTAGTAGATGATGGTGCATGCGCTTTGGATTTCTGAAATTGTGGTCGACTTGAACCACCCTTCTGGTTACCAGATTCATTCTCAATATTTACTTTCTTGTTTTGATATTACTCTATCCCTGAGCTTATCCTCTTCAACTTGTTGCACATAGACCATAAGTCATGATATATACATGTCACCAATCAACATTGCAGCCCTACTTTTTTTGCTTGAAGCACCACCCAAACCTACAACAAACACGCTCATTCTTCTCCTCATATCCTCCACCATTTACGGAGCATAGAGCGACAGTTGGGTGAACTTCAACCAATACTCAACACTCATGGAGTCCTGTTTCAAAGTGAGGAACTCCTGTACCTTTGCTTCTTTCAATTCTCGAGGAAAGAACCTCCCAAGAAGGCTTTTTCTAAGTAAGCCCAACTTGGATATGGTGCATCCTCAGCTCTACCTTCCTTCCATTGGTGGAACTAAGTTCTAGCCACACTCTTCAGTTGGTATGCAACCAATTCAACCCTCTCAACATCAACCACATGCATTACCTCAAACACTTTCTTCAACTCTTCCACAATGTTCTTCGGATCCTGAGTAGTGCTTGATCCGGTGAAACTAGGAGGATTCATTCTCAGAAACTCAGGAACCCTTGAGGTGTCAGCCACTACCTATCGAGCTTCTATATGTTGCTTGACTTGGTTGGTTACTAGTTGACTTAACATCCGAATAGCTTCCCGGAATTCGGCATTTGTAACCTCTTCTTGGGGTTGCACATCTGGTGCATTTGGGACCTCTTGTTCCTCAACATTTTTGGGGCTGGTCGACCTTTGACTGCTCTTCGTAGAGGCATGATGAATCTTAAAATATGCGTAAGCACAAATTAGAGAGAGACTTTTGGATATAAAATCTAACTCATGAAACAAATTTGAAAGAAGTGAAACATTCATAAATGTTATAGCCTCTTAATCATATATGTGGTGTTCTTCACACCGATGACTAAGACTCTACAGAGATGGTTTCATAGACTCCCTAGGACTCTTGAACTTTATGCTTTAATACAATGTTTTTCACGCCCTATGCCAACACCCTAGACGTCGCCGGCACTCAAAGACCATTGGTGGCCCCCAAGCGAACACTTGTACTGGCTTACTTAACTCAGCAAAAGACTAAACTCAACTTAATCAAGAAATAAATCATGTTTAAAAGAAATACTTCATATAATATTTTTGACAAAATGGAACTTAAGTCTCAAAAAGTAAATAGACTCCAAATTGAACTACTAATTGTCTACAAAGCCTTTAAACTGCATGAGATGGATGTTGGGACAGACCCCACAACATCTTAAAAACTAAAGTAGTAAAGCAAATAAAAAGGATGTAATCCGGAATGCAAGGAGGCTCACCACTGACTCTGGAGCTCAATTTAGATCAACGAAGCGTTGTGTGCTGATCTTGGTCATAAAACAATGCAAGCCAACTCACATCAGTACATTGAATGTATGAGTATGCAAGTTGGAGTGCTAAACACAAATATAAAGCATGAAATGGAGTAAGAATGAACTTACCTTGGCTCTTCTCAACTAATAAGATGACAACTTAATATATGGCAATAAGAACATATGCAATATATATATATATATATATATATATATATATATATATATATATATATATATATATATATATAGTGTAATCTCTTAGTTCATTAAAGATAAAACAATAATAAACTCAACTTTACTTATATATGAAAGTAATATAGTTTTGTGGGAGTTTTGTCTAACCAACAACGACCACAATGAGCCTAAGTGATGATAGAACGTCTTGTCTACACTGCTAGAACTGTCCTATACTTTGTTGTCGCATAGAACATCCTCAACCTAGTGGATCCACTGGATAAACTTACCTGATCATCTAAAAATTATGACATGTTAATAACGGTGATGGTTACATGGTTTACATGGGGACTTGAGTCATCTAAACTCTCATTCCCAGATCGGTGCTCAATACTACTCCCAAAACATGCTATAGCTCATACTTTTTATAAAATTTTCTTCCTTTTGGTTGAGATAATTTGTGCAAATTCGGAGGCATTAAAAAGATCTCTCCAAAGGGCTTTTCAACAATATGAAGAACTCATCCAAACTTCTTCTGAGCTGGATGTTATGGCCGTTTCAAAATTACCAAAACTCTCTTTTTGAGTGGAAAATTTCCAGATTTTCCTACTTATTTCCAAAAATGATTATTCTTGGTTTCTTATCTTATGCTTCATTAATTCAAGTAACGAGATGTTACACTTTTGATAACGCCATTTATTCTTTCTTTTTCTTTCTTGTGTTTGGGGACAAACATGATTTTTAGTGGTGGATAATGTAAACACCTGGACCCGAATGATCATTTTTGATAATTTTAATAGTCATTTAACTATAGTTATTTTATTTGAAGGAAATTTGGTTATTTTTAATAATAATAAATCAAGTGTGAAATATTAAAATAGATTAGTAGGAATTATTACTTTTAAGACATTATCTTATTAGACTCATATAGTAAAATAAGTTAAAAGGTTTGTCATAAACAATTAAATTAAGAAGAGGAGGGAGGCAAAACCTAGACGGATGACCTATCTCCATCAGGTAAGAATTCAATATATCACTTGTTTATTAGTGAAGGTCATATGATATATGTATGTAAAGTAGTATTAAATTTGCATCTCAGAAGATGTGGGTTGAAGAAGTTAAAAATTGAGGAATGAATAAAATTATTGGGCAAATAAGGATTGGTGATGATTGGGTTGTGATATAAATGGTTAGTTATAGGTATAATTTGAGGCAGTTGGTGATTTCATGCTTTGTGGTTTCATTTTGGTGATGGGTTGAATTGTTCATGTTGAGTAATTTTAATGATGATAAAGGGTAATGTAATAAATTGTTGGTGCGTGATGTTTGAGTATAATTTGAAGGCTTATTGCTTATTTATTGATGTTGTATCATGTTTTTATTATTGTGAATTGTTCCTTGTTAGGAAAATGGTCATCTCCGTGTGAACATGTCATTTGAATTATTCTTAGACATGGTTGTGACAAGTGTTATGTGCATTGAGAAATAATAAGAAATTAAAGAGGATGTACCATTTCGAAAGACATATCACGCACAGTGATTGATACTCTATATCGAGGGACGTATCGCACGCTGTGATGGATACTATATCTCAATGGACGTATCGCACGCCACAATAGTTACTATTATCAAGGGTCATATCGCAGTCGCGATGGATGCACGGACATATATGTCCCCCACGGGTCCTGGACTGAGAGACAACGAGTGTGTATCACTAGGTCAGACATGCATCATTGTACTTGACATTGCATTCCATGGCATTTCACATACTTATCATTAATGAACTTGATTGTGTTTTTGCTGATCTTGTGAATAACATTCTGTGGAACTTGAGATTGATGAATACTAAGCTTGTTATTGAGGTTATGTAATTTGTTAAAGTGTTTTCGTTGAGGATATGTAATTTGTCAAAGTGTTATTATTGAGGATACATATGTAATTTGTCTATGTGTTGTTGTTGAGCTATGTGTTATGTAAACTGTGAGCTGTTAGGTTGGACTAATTTTTATGGAGGTTGTAGTTGTGGAGGTTCGGTTGGGGTGGTAGGAGTACTCGTATTTCATCCCCTTAACTGGTGTTAGAGGTTTGCTTGCTGAGTACCGTATGGTTTGGTACTCAGACCTTGCTTCTACAATTTTTTGTAGGTTACTAGACCGGACATTTGTGATACTTTCTCTTCTCCTTGTCTGAGGCTTCTTGTGGAGGTTTGTGAGGTAGTTGCTTGTCATTTATGCGAACCTTCTTTCTCCTTAATTATGATCTTGTTCTATTTTAGAAATAATGTCACATAAGTCCTGTGTGTTCTTTTGAATCAATTGTAATTTTTAGAGGCTTGTACACGTGACAACAAGATTTTGGGGTTATTTTTGAGGTTATTATAAAATTTTAGCATTTTCTTGTAATGGTTGAGTTTAGTCTAACTTGTCTTGGTGGGACAAGACGAGTGTCACCACGTCTATTTTTGGGTCGTGACATCTCAATAGGAACTTCTTCATAAGAATGATTCTCCTTAAGTCCCATACCTTCCGTAGGAACAATATTTTCCAGATCTCAAACAAACTTTTTCAACAAGGAGGCATTGAATACTAGATGTATAAATGCTAAATAATTAGACAACTAATATTCATAAGAAACCTTGCCTATGTGCCTCAAAATAAAAAATGGAACTACATATCATGAACTAAGCTTACTCTTCTTTCAACACCTCATGGCACCCTTCATAGGTTACATTTTCAAGTAAATTCAATCATCAACATCAAATACAAAATCTTTACTTCTAACATTGGCATAAGACTTTTGTCGTCTTTGAGCTATTTTTGGATTTTATCTTAAAAGTCGAAATTTCTTAGTTGCCTCATGTAGCAACTTGAGATCTATCAAAGCAAATTCATCAACTTCAAACCAGTCTATTAGAGATCTTAACATCCTACAATAAAGAGACTCAAATAAAGTCATATAAAAACTTGAATAATAGCTATTATTATATATAAACTCACTCAAAGGCTAGTGATAATCCCAATTACCCTTGAAATAAATCACACAAGCTCTCAACATATCATCCAAAGTTTTTCTAGTACACTCCGCTTGGCCATTGATTTGAGGGTGAAATACAGTATTGAGCTTAACACGAGTACCAGAACCGTTTTGGAATGACATCCAATATTGAGAAGTAAATTGAGCACCTCGATCGGCAATAATGGACAACGGTACTCCATGAAACCTTACCATATCTCTTATATAAAGTTTTGTATAATCCTCTAATGAGAATTAAGAGTTAATGAGATGAAAGTGAGTTGATTTCTTCATTCGGTCCATTAAGTCCTAATGGGATGAAACTGAGTTGATTTCTTCATTTGGTCCACATTGGCACAAATAGTGTCAAACTGACGATGAGTGTAAGGTAAACCTGTAATGAAGTCCATATTAAAATCTTCCCTAGTTCCATGAAAATATGCTAATGTCTTAAGTCTTAATTTATTATATTAATAATATTCAAGTATCGCACCAATTTAACAAATGGATAAGTAATACATTTTCATATAAAATACTGAAAATATAACAAGTCATATGATTACTTGTCATCTTTCTCATTAGGCTGGTGATAACGATTTATAACACTATCTACAATAATCTTAGCTATATTATCCATAGGACAATATTGATAAAAATGAGGCTTAGGACACTTCTACAGAAGCCAATATTTCTATATTTTAGCTTCCATATTTATTTTTTCCTCCCACTTGATTTTAAATGCATACATATATGTCAAACAATACTCATTTGGACCAAGACAAATATAAATTTAATCATTACTTCCATCCAGTGATGTGGGAGAGAATATAAATAAAGTTTTTGGATCCAAGACCGATATAAATGAGAAGTCAATTCTTCTTGTTTCATCTTAAATAGATGAGTATATTCTAGATTGGAAGAAGAAGGCTCCATTTTGATATTCCTCATATTTTAACTCCCCCTCCCCCCCCCCCTTTCCTCTTCCAAGTTCTTTTATCCCTAAAGATATTTTTAATATAATTTGGAACATTAGTTCTAATAATTTCATAATCAGAATCATTACTGATTATTGTCCTTCATCGATGAACTCTTCTATGTTGTCTTCTTACTTGATTGTTCGTAGCACTGACAATTGTAGTACTTCGTGTCCGTCCTTGTCCATCAATTTCTAAAATGAGAATAGAGAAACAATCAAAACATTTATTTGTAACTATTTACTAGCTGTTAAAACTTAGTTATTTCATTGTAAATCTTGTTTTATTGGACAAATTGAGAACATTGTTAAATATATAAAACAGTATAAACTTTCCATCAAAGTCAAAGAATTCAAGATTTTCTCTACTCCAACAATTCAACCTAGAGAACTCATAAAATTGAGTAACATTTTTTTTACCTTAATTATGAACATAGCGTCTTTGCTACCCTTTCAAACACTCTTGATTAAATAGAAATTAGATATTTTGTCTTCTTACATTTTGGATAAAAGTAATTATTATTTTTCCAGATATATATGTTTGAAAATAAAGATCTTTTATATATTAAAGAGTCAAAAAACTAAAACCAAAAATTGTAATGATAAGATAGAAAATAAATATAAAAATCTAGGTTTTGATACGAACAAAAAATAAAATTGTAACATGACAATCAATTGTACCTAATAGCAATAACAAATTTTCTCAGAACCAAACCAAATATTCTTGACACTTCTTTAAAAATAAGAGATCCTCTTCTATTGATGAATAAAATAAATTGATGTTCATTTTTATGTCAAAAATCATGTATTTTCACTTTTATTTATAGCCTAACTAGGTTTGTTCATATGTATAGTTTCACTAATTTGATTACTTACTTATGATATTAAATTTTTTATATCCATTTTCGATAATCATTAATGATTTGACTTAATAAAAATTTATCTAATTATACAAAAATTTCAATCATACTTACTATTTCTCCTAATAATTTGAAATAGTTACATAGTCTCACACAAATTAATAATTTGATATGATAATTCAAGTTAGGTACACCTAGATACATGGTTTTAAAACTATAGGGAGAATTAGTAAATACGACAGAAATGTTTGTATAATTAGATAATTTTTGATTAAGTAAAATCAATAAAGATTATCAAAAATAGATATAAGAAATCCAATACCATAAAGAAGTAATCAAATGGGTCAAACTAATTGTCATGTGACGAAGCCCAGTTATGCTATAAATGAAGGTGAAGATACATGATTTTTGACATAAATATGAGCATCACAATAATATATTCATCAATAGAAGAGTACTTTTCTTTTTGTCAAAGATGTGACAAGAATATTTTGTTTGTTTCAAGAAAAAATTTGTTATTATTATTAGGTACAATTGAAGGTCATGTTACTTTTTTATTTTTGTTCGTATCAAAGCCTAAATTTTTCTATTGATTTTCTAGTTCATCATTATAATTTTTATTTTTAAAGACTTCTTTATCTATAAAGGTGCTTCATTTTTAAATGTCATTTTCTTTTAGTCAAAATGTAAAAAGGAAAAATATCACATTTCTATTAAATAAGGAGAGAGTTTGAAAGGGTAACAAAGACCAATTATTCATACTTTAGGTAAAAATAAGTTACACAATTGGATGAATTTTCTAGGTTGAATTTTGGGACAAGATAAAAGGTTGAATGCTTTTTGACTTTGATGAAAGTTTGGTACAATTTGATATGTTCAACCATGTTCTCAATTTGGCTAATAAAGAACATTACATAGAAATTACTATGTTTTTAACACCTATTAATGGTAACGAATAAATGCTCTGATTTTTTATTTTTTCTCATTTCGAAAATGGTTGGACAGTGACAGATACAAAGTACTCTAACTGCCAGTGCTACTAACAATAAAGTAAGAAAATAACGTAGAAAAGTGCATCGATGAAGGATAATAATTAATAATAATTTTAATTATGAAATTATTAGAACTAATGTTCCAAATTCTATTCAAAATATATTTAAGGATCAATGACTTAGAAGAGGGAAGGGAGAATAAAATATGAGGAATATCCAAATGGAACCTTATTCTTCCATACTAGAATATACTCATCTATTTAAGATGAAACAAAAAGAATTGACTTCTCATTTTATATCGGTCTTGGATCCAAAAATTTTATTTATATTTACTTTTTCTCTCCCACATAATTGGATCGTTTGACATATATATATATATATATATATATATATATATATATGTCAAACAATCCTTACTTGGACCAAGACAAATATAAATGTTAATCATTATGTCCATCCAATAATGTGGGAGAGAAAAAGTAAATATATATACATATATGTACATATATATATATATATATATATATATATGTATGTATATGCATTTGAAGTCAAGTGGAAGGAAAAACAGATATAGAAGCTTAAATATAGAAATCTTGGCTTCTGTGGACGTACCATATGCCTCATTTTTATCAATCTTCTCCTATGGATAATATATCTAAGATTTTGGTAGATAGTGTTATAAATCGTTATCACAAGCATAATGAGAAAGATGACATGTAATGTAGACAAGTACTCATATGACTTGTAATATTTTGAGTAATTTATATGAAAATGTATTACTTTTCAATTCGTTAAATTGTACTACTTAAATATTGTTAATATAATAAATTAAGACTTAAGTTTAGGGTTTAATATCACAATAAAAAAGGATAAATAAAGAGAACAAGAAACACTAAGCAATAGTAAAATAAATAAACAATCTAGATTATATCCATATATAAGCAAGCGATTTTTGCAATAAATTAACAGAGAGAATTTGTGGAAATTGATGCTTCCAATAAATAAATAATCTAGTTTAATATTTAATTTTTTAGAAAATTTTACATTAATCTAATTGTTCTCTTCCTGTTTATTGAAAGTAGTTATCCTCAAACTCAAAAACCTATCTACATTAGTATATACCATGTAATCCAAAATCTTAAACTATTAGAAAACAAAACACTTCTATTTCTACATTTAGGTCTCTTCCGTTATTAATTAGTAGCTCAAGTAGAGAGGAGAACATCTATTACATATAATTTAAGTGATTGCCGATGTTCCTTTCTGTTGTTGCACCTAACTTTTCCATTGCAGAGAGGAGGAGGATTTTCTAATTAAAATCGCTACATAAAACTTGGATCCAATGAAATCTACATCAATGTAAGCTTCTTTGTTTCCTCAAAGACTATGGTTTAAGCTCAGCATTAGTGAAGTATCTTGTACTCAACATTTTCATTGCACCTTTCATAAGTTTGAACTTCTTTTATATTCTTTTCATAGGACTATCATATATCATCTACAATGTGTTGGAGTTCAATATTTCTCGCTAAGTGGTTCAGAAACATGAATAATTTAGGAATTATAGTCTACTTCTATATGAGCACCAATTCATTCAAGCATCATTGAACAATATTATCAATGTGCTATTTTTAATTACACTAGGGAATTCCTTGTGCTTATGAAACTTATTAAATAGTTTAATATTTCGTACAGAATATAAAGCAAAACTATGAGACAATCCAGTCAAATATCGTGGTGTAACTTTGTTGTTCAGTGTCAATCAACATTTAAGTGATCAAGGATATAGAGATGTATCTGCTATTCTCAGTTCATCTTCTCATTGCCCATTTCTAATCACACTTGTAACAACCAAATTGGTTCAGAAAACATCCACTGTTGTCAATTACTAAGGACTTACTATATTTCTATTACAATTTGGAAGCATAAGGTAGAGAGAGAAGAATGTATTAAATATTATGTTTGATATAGAAGAGGAGGACTATATCACAACTCACAATGAGCTAGTTCGGAAGTATGGTTACTTCTAAATATTGAAATTCATGTTCTCTATGCTCAAGCAAAATGCGGTAATTGGAAGTCCAAAATACAGGATTGGAACAACATTACCAAAAATGAGTTCATATTAATTCTTCCAAGCTACAATTACAACATAAGAATACTTAAAAATTATATATGGCTAGACCTTCTCAACGAGGAGAAATTGCCTATATGAATTTGTAATTTAATACTATTTATTTCTTATGTTTTGATTTTCACTCACATGCTACACTCTACATAATCATCTACTATCAAACATTTTGGAGATATCAACTTACAAAGTAATCTCACAGTACAGTGACTAAACAGAAAGAATCATCTTTAAAAGACAAAAATGTTACACATGAAACAAAATAATGATTATTAATGCCAACTGCCACGAATTTTCAATGAATTATAGAGAAAGTGTCTGTGTGATGCTTTCTTTCACATCTTACTTACACCTATTTCCCTCTTTATGTTTCTTTATTATAGAAGTCTTGGAAGAGTATGCTGATTCTGGCTTATCAAAGTCTTGGGGTAGTGTATGGTGATCTCAATATTTCCCCTCTCTAATTCTACAAAAGCATATTTACATAAGACATTCATCATTCGGAGACTAATGAAGAGATTTTTATTTTTATTTTTTGGACTTTAACTCTACTTCCTCTATTCAAATATGTCTTTATCGTGCTTCAAACTGATGACAACATAAAAGGTATGTACCACAGGTCACAAAGATAAGCTTGGTATTGGCTCGTTAAGCTGACTTATATGCAGGCATGCCAAAGTTAGCCTTCTGCCTAACAGACAAGTTGCCGATGAAGCTCTTTCTAGAAACAAACTTGAGCACCTTCCTGAGACAAAATATTACAGTTGAAACAAAATAATGAGTAACAATGCCTATTGTCAGGGCTTCTCACTGAATTATAGAGAATCTCCTAGATACCCGTTGTAAGATCTCAAAAATGACTTGGGTGAAGCTAGAGCCTAACATTGTTGTCATAATGGTCTAAGGTCCTAAATTGTTCTATAATGTGGTATAGAGTCAATGTCTAAGATTTTAGGTGCATTAGAAGTCAAACGTCAAGGGACGACCAAGACGTTCGATGACTAAGTCACCTATGTGTCTCATATGTGTTTTATGTGTTTATGTGTGATCCATGGGTTTATGAGGTCATTAAATGAGTTATTATGGTGTATATAGGAAGTGTGTCATGTTTCGTTAAGTTTGAAAGTCAAACGTCCAAGAACGTCCGGTGACATTCGAAAGATAGACTTTAGACGTCCTTGTTAGTTTGGATGTGTTTTAGCATGTTGCGTGGCTTGTTTGATTTTGAACTTGTTTGGAGATGTTCCTAATACCTAGACTTACGTGTTTAGAGGTTTAATATTCAGGTACGACTCCACCTAGAACCTACAAGGGGCCCTAGAGGAGGACCCCAACTCATGACTTGAAGCTGCATGGCAGCTTGCATGCAATGCCAAACGACGACCCAAACGACAGCCAGTCGATGGAACAACGACTCTTCAACTTGGGGAATCGATGGATCCTGCAAGTGTTTAGGTGGAGGAGCTGCAGGATCAACCAACGAGACCCTATCGACGGGCGTGCTCTCACCCACGGACCGTCGATGCTAGGGCGTCGATGGTGCTGTAAACTGCCTGCAATTTTCTGTTAAGGCTTGGGGATTTTGGAAAATTCACCCCAAGTCTTATAAAATAGGAGGACGGTTATTTTAGGTGTTTATGAGTATGTTAAGAGTATATAAGTCATTAAACTCTCATTTAAACCCTAGCACTTAGATGAAAACACTTTCCCTCCTAAAGTTTCTCCAAAAACCTCCATGAGAGCTCAAGGTGAAGATGAAGCTTGATGATGGATCTTCAATGGAGTTTCTTCTTCAATTATCATTGGGTTCCTATAATAAGGTATGGGAGTTCTTCATCTAAGGTTTGATATCACCTTAGAGCCAATTTCCAAGATGATTTTCAAGGATTTCAAAAAGAAGAAAAAGTCCAATTTCTACTCTAAGTTTTGGGTTCTTGCATGAAACATTTTCAAACCTTAATATGATGTTATTGATGTATATTTTATGATTTCCAATGAAATTATCCATAAACCCTTGATCTTCTCAAATCTCTAAATTTGACTAAAATATGGATGAATTGATCATGCTCTGATATTAATGAATTCATATGTAGATTGCTATGGTCTTTTGATTTATGTATATATTATGATTGTATGGTTTATAGGCTGTTTCAATTTGATCATTTGATTATTGAATACTTTTAGATCAATTGTATGTTAAGCTTGTTGAATTGATATTGACTTAATGCTTATGGATTCTAGTGTAGTTTTCTATGGGCTATTGAATGATGTAAGAATTGTATTCAATTGATGTATAAGTTGTATTAGATTAATAAATCTATAATGAATTAACCTAGATTCATTGAGTATTATGGTTATTGAATTGAATTGAAGTTCATGGCCATGAGTAAGGGCCTTATGGTATCGAATTGAATGATTTAGCATTGGATTGAAGTGGTGAGATTAAATGGGTGGTATGCTACCCTAACTCTCTTAATATTATGTATAGCTATTGTAATTTAGCTCTTGAATTATGTGTGGTTGGTATGGCCCTGTTATGATGGCGGTGCTATGTGAATATTGTGGCCTTGTCGGCGTTACTTTATGTAATATGATGACCATGACCTTGTCGGCACTACTTGAAGTATTATGATGATTTGTGTAGTTGATTATGCGAAGTATGATTAAATATACCTATATGTGAAGCAATGTTAAAGTATGTGGTTTCTTCTATTGATGCTATTTAGGTGATCATGTTAGACTATGACTATGTGTTCATGTGTGTAGTCTTAGAGTTGATGCATGATTATTTCCACTTGACTATAGGAGCCTATGATGACTATATTGATGATGTTATAGTAGTGTATAGGGTGACCTAAAGATGATGAAGGTTGTGCCATATGTGCTTCTTGAATATGATATGCTATATGTGTTAAAGTGAAGTAATGATGTGTCTTGTTTAGGTAGACTTAAGACCCTCTTCTTGATGCATGTATGAATGTGAATATGAGATGTATTGACTTAGGATGTTAAAGCCTCTTAGTCTTGAATGTATGAATGACATGTGATACCTTGAATGATGCTAAGAAGGTCATTTATGTGGAACCTTAAACCTAGTTGTAAGGTTAAGAACATTGAAGTTGAAAGCCGTAATGCTATCCTTCTTGTAATGAATGATGGACTTAAGGTTTATTGGCCGGAACAACATCATATCTATCCTTATGAAAGTCATTATGAGCTTCTTGTCGCCATTGTAAGGCAGCCCTAGGGGACCTCTTTGGTAGGGTAAATGTAATTGGGTTATGAACTTGATATGGAACCCCTTTGTATGAACCTTAATGTGAATTACTCTATGAGAACAAAGGCTAGCACCGAGTGAGTATGGTAAGAGAAGTATCTCTAGTTAAAGGATGAGTCTAGAGTATAAAGTAAGCCCTTCATATTCCTTAACCATGTGCCTACATGGGATGTGTCCAAGTTCTACCATTGGCAAGTAGAACACCCTCCGTCGGAGTAGGTTACAACTACGGATTCCATGCTTTGCTACCATGGTCTATGTCGGTTATTGCCTAATCTCATCATGTGGGATACCTACTAGTATTGGAGAAGTTCTATGAAGTTTAGCTGGTGGTATGGGACTCTATCTAGACATTGCACAATAGGCTTTGAAGATGTTAGTGAGAATCCCTAGGTCTTCTCCAAGACAATTAATTGAATGTCCTTATGTGATGAATGTCTCTTAAATGAATTAAGTAAGGTAGTGACTTAAGTTAAGAAAGCATGTTAAATGAATAAGTACTTATCTAGAGTAGTTAAGGGTTGTCTAGTTAAGGTATGAAGGGGTCATAGGAATGGTCACTTCATCTCTTACTTAGATAAGTCTTAATAGTAATTATAGTTAAGGAAGTTGATTGATTAAGTAGACATAATCCAAACTTAGGTAATCTCAAGGATTACTTAGGTAGTCTTGAAGAGGTCAATCACGGACATTCTCTAGTTGATTTACTTGAGTAAGTCTTTTGATAACCTTTGGAAGGGAGAATGTCATGTTTTATGTATGCTATTGTATTAAGTGAGAATGATTTTATCTTAGGTAGTCTATATGATCCCTTGAGTGTGTGTGAAAGGGATTGTATGGGCGGTCGCTCCACAACTCACTCAAGTGAACCTTAGAATCTCCTTTGGTAGGAGGATCTCATGTTCATGTAATTGATGTATTGTAAGTGTGTGTACCTCATTATAGATGGTCTTAAGGATCATTTACACATGCTTAGAGAGGGTGTATGGGCGGTCTCTCTTTGTGTAGCTTAAGTGAGTCTTAGGATAGCTTTTAGTGAGGGAATTACAGTTAACTAGTGTCTAAGGTGACATTAAAGAACATCACTGTAACAGTGAATGAGTTCACTGTACAGTGAAGTAGTTCACTAGAAAGTGTTCTTAAAAATGTGAATAATTGCTTAAATGATTTATTATGTGTTCCTAAGATGTTACATGTTGTTCTTATGCTTATAGTATGATGTTTTAATCAAAATTCATCCAAAGAATGCTATTTACTAAATGTCCCTTTTTCATGGTTTTTGCATGGCTTCCATACTTACTGCATCTAATGTGCTAACCCCTTCTTTTCCCTTTTTGACTTAAGTGTAGGGAATTGTAAGTCTTGATATGCCTTGGAGGATGAATAGGTTTATGAGGGTTGAAGATGAAGTATTGGTGAGTCCTCATCGATTCGAGGACAATATCCACATGTTCCTTTATGTCTTAGTCTTTATTTTTGTCAATTACTAAGGACTGACTATATTTCTATTACAATATGGAAGCATAAAGTAGAGACAGAAGAATGCATTAAACATCAATGTTTATATAGAAGAGGAGGACTATCTTGTTCATTTAGTTCTAATTAAATAACTAACATGGATCCAATGACAACATAAGCATACTTAAATGATTTGATATTAATTATTCCAAGCTACAATTATAACACAAGCATACTTAAAAATTATATATGACTAGACCTTCTAAACGAGGGGAAATAGCCTATATGAATTCCTAATTTATTAATATTTATTTCTTAGCTTTTGATTTTCACTCACATGCTAGTCTACACAATCTTATAATACCCAAAATTCTAGATATATGAACTTATCAAGTAATGTCAAAGCAGTGACTGAATAGAAAGAATCATCTTTAAAAGACAAAAATATTATAGATGAAACAAAATAATGAGTACTAATGCCAACTACCACGACTTTCAATGAATTACAGAGAAGGTTAATGTATGATGCTTTCTTGCACATCTTAAATACACCTATTTCACTCTTTATATTTCTTTATTATAGAAGTCTTGGAAGAGTATGCTAATTCTGGCTTATCAAAGTCTTGGGGTAGAGTATGGTGATCATAGTATTTCCCCTCTCAAAGTCTACAAGAGAACATTTAGAAGTCAATCATCATTTGGAAAATAATGAAGAGATTTTTTTCTTTCATTTTTTGGACTTTAACTCTAGTTCCTCTATTAAAATATGTCCTTATCGTGATTCAAACTGAAGAATAGATAAGGTATGTACCACAAGTCTCAACGATAAGTTAAGTATTTGGTCAATATACTGAGTTACAAGGATTCTGTTATAGGTGATATTTTTGCGCTCTATTCCTTAATATGTAGGCATGCCAAAGTTAGCCTTCTGCCTAACAGTAAAGTTGCCGATTAAGCTCTTTCTACCAACAAACTTGAGCACCTTCCTGAGACGAAATAGTACCGTTGAAACAAAATAATGAGTATTAATGCCTATTTTCACGACTTCTTACGGAATTACAAAGAATCCCCAAAATACATGTAATTCCCGATATTCGTACAAAACAAATACTTTTTGATATTGGCTTAAAAAAACACAAGACAAGGTATTACGAGGCATTACTAAAACCAAAAGAATATCCGAGATTCAGTAAATACAATACAGATTTAAGGGTTACAAAACACAATAAGGATTAAGGTGTATCCGTAGAACCAGATGTGTGTACGAAGTTTGTTTATATTTTAGGCCTCGAATTGAAACTTTTTTTAGGCCCCCAATTATGTTGAACTGCCCCTGAGGAGGACATAGAATCATGGAGGTTGATTCGAATAATGAATACTAATCTTAAAGTCAGTTTCTTCTGAAGGCATAACTAAAAAGAGGTAATTGTGGTGCCAATTAGGTGTTGATTTATACAAGGAGATGACCGGAAAGAAAATATTTTTATCTCACATCCAACTATTAATGCAGTAGTATTCCTTAACTAAGGCTTAAGACTTTTCAAATTAAAAAAATATAAGGTCCAAAATTACCTGTTCGAAAATCAATAGAGAGGGAGTTTCATTCAAGAATGTTGCTCGCCTGTGAAGAAACTAAGTGTCCCTGTGATGAATGGGGTAAAGAGACGAGTCTCATAAAAGTTTAATAAGTATGTTAAGAGACCTCATGAGGTCTTTTATTTAAAAAAATATTATGGACCAAATTTAATTAATAAAAAATACCTCATGAGGTATTTTTTTTGCAAATAAGAAATATAATTGACCAAATTTATTTATTTTTTTAAAAAAAGACCTCACATAGTATCTAAAATTAAATAATCATCTTTTATTTAAACAAAAGCGACCTCGTTAGGTCTAATATTTTAGTTAAAGACATATTAAATATAAATTTTTAAATAAGAAACATGTACTATTCTTCGATGGATTTCTTAAAATGTATAACCGACCTCATGAGGTCTCTCTAGTTAAAAAAAAAAGATGCAAATAGCGACCTCATGAGGTCTCGCAACCTATTTTTAAGGTCTATTTTAACATTTTATTTAGTAGTGAGGGTACCCTTGCCTAAAATATGAGAGACATTGATATTTACAATGCATAGAAGTAAAATGACTCTAGTACTGGTATTGTATATTTTTGTTATTGATGCTTTAGATGTGAACAATATTATACTACTCATGTAATGTAGGCACACTAATTAGAGACGTCTGATAATACAATATATATTCACCTAAGATAGTTCACAATTCAATTTGACACGTTGAAGAATCAAAATAACCATAATGTCAAAACAACACACAAGAGTGATGTTCGAAATGATATGTAAACTTAGAAGTGTTGGTCATGTGTATTGATGAGCAGCATGTTCATACCATGATTTGGTCTCTTCCTATTATGAGAACAAATATTGGTTAACTTAGCCCATAACAACAACATTAAAAGCTTTGTCAATGTTATACTTCAAGTGATGCTTGAAGATGGCAAAGTAATGATGTTTTAAACAAGAGTGATGCCTACGTGGGAAAATAAAGTGAGAAAAAGCTTTCACGATTATAGTGTAAGAACGTTTGAAAAGGCGAATTGATGGGGAGTCATTAAGAAAAGTAGCCCTTCAAATTCAAACAAGGGACCATATTTTTCAATCTATCATTCTTCTTTGATAAATATAGTAAATATTTTCATACTTATGTTGCTCCTTATTTCACTATAATTGGTGCAATGCAAATATCTTTAGAAATCCTTCTATGCATTTAAAATACCCGTAAACCAATCACTTAGGAGATACCTAACTTACCGATTTCCATGTCAAACACTAGAAAATGGTTACTATTATAAGGTTTACTACATTAAGAATATTCGGTGAATGCATATACCCTAGTTTCATCTCATTTCGATCTTACAAACTACAAATTATGTTACTTGATTACTTGTTACAAAAATTAATCAATCATTATTTTTTGTTACAACCCCACCCCCTTTTACAGAATTATTTTGGCTAAAATTCAAGTCAACAGTAAATTGGCCTAAGTCTAGATCACATTACCTGGGGGATCGACACTAAATTCTATTAGGTTTTTGATTTGGCAACGATTGCTTATACTTCTTCAGGGAAGTTCCATGTGGACTCAATTAATAGGTGGTGCCTTAACAGTGGAGTCATGTAAAGACCAGGTCCCATCGTTAAAGAAAATCCAACGAGGAAAATTTTTTGTTCGTAAAACTTTTTCGTAGTAACTTGGAATTTTCTAACCTAGTACATATTTGGATGAAATCAATGTCATTAAAGTTTAGGGAAATCTTGTAATAATTGGGTGATGTAATTATGATTTTGATCAAATGAGAAGATAGATAAGTCATTAAGGAACATGTATGACTTTACAGAATTTAATTCGGTTGAGTAGAACTCTCGGAATTGTTCTTAGCATGAGCACGTAGTTCTTAAATGTCATTGGTGGAAAGTGTGTTGTGAAATAGAATCTTCGAATTATTAAAATTTCTCACTAGTTACGTGCAAGCCACTGAGGGGATTTCTGCCTCTAGGGCTGGGCCGCTATAGAGGGGTGGGTGCCGTCATGACAGGGAAGACGCGACTTAAAGTCATAAATAAACCCCAAATATGATTTATTCAGCAATTTTTTAACTTTAGATATAAGGAACAAACCCAGGGCTTTTCTTAACAGTTTTCCACCATTTTTAAGGCTAAAGATAATATTTTAACTCCCCAAATCAACTTTTTGATCCGTAAAACATAATCTAAACGGTAATTATTAATGGGAAAGATTTTTGATATGACAATTATGGTGAGAAAACCCCTAATTTGGATGTTAGGATCATGAGTATGATCTAGGGTTGATAGAATTGTTATTAATTCGGGTAATTGGTGATTGTTTATTGATTTTTGTATTGTTACGATTATTTGTAGAGCAAGAACAAGCAAAACGAATCCAGAAAAGGAAGGATCGTGTTTCTTAAGGGATTCAAGCTTATACTAATGTAGGTGATGGTTGTGATTTTATGATTGTGTAATGTGTATTTGTTCTTGCTTCAATATGATACATGTATGTATGCAAATGTTTCATTATTGATCACATTAATTGTGAATGAGGAAATATGAATGATGAATGACATGAATCATTACTTGATTGAATGATTATTAGAATGTACTTTGTGATTTTTATTGCGGCTTGTTGAATTGATCGGGTGTTGCGTTCCGCCACACTAACTTGGATTGCTTTCCATGTTTCAGCATAAGTATGGGATCGATACCCACATTCTAACATAAATAATGGATCGAGTATCATGTTACGAGAGGGATAGTAATTTAGGAAATCTCTCTATTTTCTCTTGTCTCCTTCGTGCTATAACATGATTCCAATTGGTATATGTCAATCAAATTGGTATATAATCATCATCAATCTTTTGTGTGCAGATGGTTAAATCTAGATTCAACGACGTCAGGCTCACAGCTCTTGTCAATGCTCTAGCTGAGAAATCTACATTAAGAGGTGGCAGTCGATATTGGGGTATAAGAAGATATAGGGGTTGATGATGAGGAAGAGTTGCGCCTACTAGATATTGGGTATTGGTAAAAATGTCCCTAAAATAAGGACCCTCTCATGCATTATGAAGAGATACATGAAAATGTTGAGGAGGTTGGACAAGAGGAAGAGGTGCTGGCAAAGACAAGATGCATTCCTCTAATCGACCTAGTGTTAGCTCAGTAGATTGTGTCATTCTTGAAAGGGTTGGTTGGCCCTTGAGTGATTCCTTTTATTCAAGCAACTCAATATCCCGCCAATCCTCCTATTGGTACCACAGTCCCCAAGGTGGGAGGGAATGTAGATCATGATTCTGTCCTTTGTTAGGTTTCGTTATGACAGGCAATAAGAATGAAATATTAACTATGGTTTTGAATCTAAAGTCTTCTGTATTTTCGGTAATGAGGATGCTTATGAGTTTAGCTTAGACTTCTATGACATGCTTCATAAGTTGGAAATTCTCAATCAGCATGGGGTTGAGTTAGTGACTTTTCATCATTAAGGTGAGGCTAAGTACTGGTGGAGAGCTTATATGGAATGTAGATCTTCAGTTTTACCTTCACTTACTTTGACCCAATTTCATTCTATATTCTTAGAGAGGTATGTACCTCAGATTTTGAGAGATCATAAAAAGAATGAGTTCATGGCCTTAGAGCAAAGTGGTATGTCTGTGGTTTCTTATAAGGCCAAGTTCCATGCCTTTCCTAGATATGCTACACAATTGGTGACTACTAAGGAAGAGATGATGCATTTATTTATTAAGGGACTAAATTATGAGTTGCAGGTATTATCTATTCATATGACCTGTTGATGGAAAAACTTTAACGAGGTAAAAAAATTGGTGAAGAAAGTGGAGCGGTGAGGCGAGATAGTCAGGCCAAAGCATTGGCTAAGAAAGACAAAACTTTAGGCAACTTTCAGGGATCTAAATCTAGAGGTTCATAGAGGCCAACACTTGCAGCTAGGATAATTTAGTACGCTATGCCATCCTCTATAAGTAATTACACGGTAACTCCGCCTCATAATTTAATCCAAGATAGTCAGGGAGTCGCACCTTCGGCGGGTAGTTGATCGTACTTGCTATAACTGTGGAGAACCTTGGCATATGAGGAGAGATTTTCCCTACCCATGCGTGACAGATTTATGCAGCAGCAGTCTAGAGTAGTGCTATCCTCGGGAAATCATAATAATGGTCGAGGGCATCCACAAGGTGGGGGAGGAGGAAACCAGCAAGCCCGGGGAGATAGGGGAAATGGTCACACATATAGAGGTACAATGCATCGAGGAAAGGAAGTCGCCCATCATGATGATAGGGCTCGGTGTTATAACATTCCAGAAAATCATATGTCTAATGATGAGCCCAGTATGCCCTTAGGATAGCCTATTAGGGGTACATAGGCACCCCAATGCCCAATATTGAGAAATATTGGGCATAGTATAGAAAAATTGGCTAAGGGACATTAGCCAATTTTCTATATAGGAATAAGAAATATACTTTTTGGGTTGTCATACCCAATCCAAGATTTATTGACCAAGAAGTGTACCTACAATGAAGACCCTAAGATAAAAACACAGTGGATCTTTTATGCATAAGGTATGAGGCATCCAAGTGTCAAGCCTAGATACCATAGCACATGACCATTTAAAATGATAACGTAAATTAACTAGTGCCCAAGGATGTGGTGAGGGTCTTTGGAACAATAAGTATACATTCCCAAAGGAACCATAAATAATAGTTATTTAGGACAGTACAACCAACACATGTGCAAGCACATGTGCAAGACATGTGAAGAAGCGGCCAAAGGAGGGGACCACCCTAACCGAATTCGGTTAGGATAGTTAGGGGGGAAAACGTGCACAAGGGACCACTCCATGTGGGGCCTAACTTCCTAACAAATTATAGACTCTAACCTACTGCCCTAAATAGATAACTAACCTAGGACCAAACTAAATAAATTAATTAGTGCACCCGACAACGTAAGACTTAACCGGGTGACACTAACCTAGTAACTAGTTAAAGAGACCACCTAGTACCTACCTAAGATGGTCCAAAAGGTTAGTTATGGTCCTAACAACTTAGGAATACTTTAGTAATTATCCTAGGCTACTTAATTAATTTATCAGTATAATTAATTAATTTAAAAGGACAAAACCAAAATCACAAAGCAATTTCCAGATTTCGGTTAAGACAAGAAAAAGACAACCTAGTACCTAACCTTGGATAGTCCAAAGGATTAGTTATGATTATAAAGACTTAAGGGTACTTTAGTAATTACCCTAGGTCAACTTAATTAATTAAATTAGCCATTTAATTAATTAAATTAAAGGAGTCAAAGCGAAATTCTTACACTAACCTAGTACAACTCAAGAAACATCCTTGTACTTAACCTAGGATGGTCCAAAAGGGTTAATTTTGGTTCCAATGATTTAGGGTCACTTTAGTAATTACCCAAGATCCCTTAATTAATTAAATTAGATATTTAATTAATTAATTCAAAGGGTCAAAACGTAATTCTTAGGAAAATATTTAGATTTGACTAAGTATTGTGTTTTCCTAGTTCTAGTCAATCTAGGAGGGGCTTTTTAGTAATTAATTTATTTGTTTATTTAATTAACTTATTGAACCTTAAGTTGAATGAGTAAAGATCAGTTCCTAAGACTTAGACTAATTTTCAAACTCAAACAAATACACGACGCAAAACAGTAAGCAAGCGAGCGAAAGAAAAGCAGAAAATTCCATTGATTCTCTAGGCGATTTCAAGGTTTCTCCAAGTTTTAGTTCAAGGTGGTCTTCGTAGATTAAGTTCTACTTAAGGTATGGGTTTCTCTCATGGACTTCTTTCTCCAAGAGAACTTTCTTTCCAACAAATTCAACTATCTTGAAAACTAGGGTTGCTCCCGTGTTCTCGTCTAACCCCTTGTCCCTAGTATCCTTTTCGATTTCATGTTGAATAGGTTAGAGATCATGTTTTTGGTATGTGGTGCTGGATGATCTTATATGTAATGTTCTTGAATTATGAATATCAAATGAACCTATGAACTTGTAGTGGTGTAAAGTTAATATTATCATGTAAAGTAAGAATAGATGATATGCTAAGTTACGTCCGTGATGTTTTGGGTGATTTTTGTGTTTTGGCCGAATCTTGGTTTGCTGTTGTTGTGATATTATGAAGATGCTAAGTTCATTGAATATTAATATGATGCTGTCCAAGAGGTTTAAAAACGTTATCACTAAAAGCCATAAACTAAGAATTGGCTCAAAGACATCTATGAAATCACATTTTGAATGAATTTGCTATCTGATTCCAATAAAATTGGCTAACACTACTTGGTCAAAATGAATGAATGGTAACGGCTAGGAGCTTATGTAAATGATTGAAATATTGGCTAAGGGTTCATTCATATGGCAATTTAAATATGAACAAACGTAAAAATTGGTCTATGCCAATAAAAATGGGTTGCTAGTTTAATATCCCAAATCTTGAGCCAATACTAATCATATGTCAATTCTTGTGTAGTAGGAGTATCAAGTATATTATAAGCACTTCTAAAGTAACTCAATGAATCCATAACCAAGGTCATGCCATTCATTGGGACAACTCCCAACATACTCTAAAAGAATGAACTATGAACATATGTAAGTCATTGAAAGAAGTGCTCATCGTCCATAAACGATGATATGAAGCTACTACACTAAAGTAAAAAAGTAACGTGAGTTATAACATAATTAAAGGGGTCTAAACTAAGTAAGTGACTAGAATGGGGTGTTAAAGAAAGTGAGGCAGGTCTCACTTACACCTAAGCTACTATGTTAAAAGATTATTCACGAATGAAGATGTTAGAATGTGTGAGACTAGTCTCATTAACACCTAAGGATGATATGTATGTAAAATTCACATTCATCAATGTAAAGTAAGGATGTAAGTGTAAGGAAAATTCACACTTAATACGTAAAGAAAAGATGAGAAATCATCTAATGAGATATGACTACCTCATGCTAGAAGCAAGCTTCAATGATGTATGAGTTGAATGTAAATAGGAACTTTAAACTGAGCACCGATAGGCTAGTTATGAGTGGTGATGCCTTCTTTCAGGAATGGCGAAGGTTCATGTAATTCTCATGAGATGAGACAGTCCACCAAGGTGGGTATGGTTCTCCCTAAGTCTCCTAGTCTTTGAACTATGTTGCCACCATAGGGAACTAGCTTGGTTCGAACCCAATAAGCTAGCATGTTTCGGTTTCACTTTGGCCAGTGACTCCACCTCTTTTAGGTGTGGGGGAGATACCGGATTTCATGATGCTCACATGATCTATGTCAGTTAAGGTTGAAGTTCCTCAAAGTATGAAAGATAATGAAATGAACGATACCAACGGTGTTTGTGCAAGAAAATCAGGAGGTGAAACCAGATTCAAGTAATGACATTAGATCATTCCTGGTCATTGCGCTACATGATCCCGATGAGAGTCTTAAACTTCATCCTAGGTATAATTGGTTTTTACATCATCTTACGAATGAATGAAATGAATAATGTTAAGTACGAATGATAGAATGAAGCAGACTCTGTGTTTGCTAATGAAGGCCCTCGGGTTGAGGTCCCATATGTTGGGTCCTCACTTGAGATGTCTTAATGCTACATCCACGATTCCAAGGTCTTGTGGATATGAAACGTATAATATATCAAACATGAAATGTATGTTTTGTGAACCTATATGTGTATGATGTGTGACATATTCATGGTATGACCTTCCTATTACGAATTAGCCAAGTCCAGAGACTTGACCTCCTAAGAAAACATGTTGATTAGGAAGAGCCATGACTTATAATGACTTCTTATATGATGACAATAAAGGGAAGTAGAAACATAACGTTAACTAAATAACCCATAACTTCCCTAACATGAAAGTAATGAAATCAATGGCATGTTCAATAGAGAATGGCTTAAGAAATGTAATGAATATATAGTGTAAAGAATGAATCATTATAAGGTAGGGAAATCAGTCCTTAGTCCTTAGATTAGGTATGGGACTACAATGAATCATTGCACTTGTAAGTAAAATATAGGACTAAAGGAATTATTGAGCTACACAACAAGATGAAGAAAAACACTGAAAATAAAACTAAGTATGGAAAAAGGGGCTCTCGGGTTTGGAGGGTTAAAATTTCAAATCTTCGCTCGTGTTGTTCTAAAATTATGTTGATGATACTAATGTCTTGTAATCATATAGAAAATTAGTTGTGTGCTTTGAATACATTAAAATACATCATATTCATACCACAATTCACAAATAACGATTTAGGAAAGTCTAGTGATGACACTTTCCAGAAATGGCATGTTGTTTAGGAAGAGCTTTCATTGATTATGCATAGCTTTATGTGTATGTGTGCATACGCCCATACTTAGTACAAGTCGTGTACTAACCCCCTACTATTTACTATTTTTATAGGTGCAGGTCAGAGGACAGATTGACGACACTTCCAGCGGTTTGGACTTCAGCGTTTCTCCAAACCATTTGGTAGATCCTCTTGAGTTAGAGGATGCTACAGTCTTAGTCTAGCTTTAGATATAGACATATCTAGTGGATGTTGTCCCTAGTGTTTCTTTCACATTTCATTTCGAACCTTTTGATGTAAGGCCATTTTGGCAACTTAATATATTCTATTCATCGTTTATTTTGAAATGTTCTTGATATTAGATGGTTGTCTATTGATGTTGAGCTTAGTATATAACGTTTAATACGTAATTACTATATGAAGTCTAAGTAAACTTTAGACATATAATTTTTTTTTTAAATTTTCCGCAAATTTAACTAGATGAATGTGATGAATGCAAGATGAGGCTTGTCTGCGACCTCTGAGAGGTCAATGACGCCAGTGGCAATTCGTATTCAAGAATCCGGGTCTTTACAAATTGGTATCATAGCTTGAGGTTAAATTACCTAGGAACTATAGTTCAAAACAACTATGTTACGTAGTTTCTAACTTATGGTTGTGAAGCGCTCCACAATTATGACTTAGAGACTACGCGATGATAGGAAATTCTCCCTTCTTCTACTCTTTATCGTGCTATCTAGAGCTTTGACACTTTGTGTCATTATAAGTATCTAACTTCCTTCTTGTGTGAACGCGTAGAAGAATGCACACAAGAATTAGGATGGACAAGTGGTATAAGGCGCCAGACTCAAGATCTGGCCTTCCCAAGAAGGTAAATGATGGAAATGCCCAGCGTGACCAAAAGACGTGTAGTAAGTGTGGTCGTTCTCTTGGTGATGAGTACATGGTATATTCTAAATGCATGCCACTGGTGTTATTGAAGAGGAGGAGGCTAAGTTGGCTGCATATAAGCTCAAGGATGTGGCTCAGGTATGGATTGGCTCCATAAGTGTTATGCTACGATAGATTGTCGAAACAAGGTAGTGATTCTTCAGTTTCCAAATGAGTTAGAGCTATAATGGGAAGGGCGTGGTTCAAATCCAGTAGGCCAAATCATTTCACATTTAATAGCCAATAAGATGATAGCTAAGGGGTGTTGAGGTTGGTAAGAAAGGGAAGTTGAGTCCGAGGTATATAGGTCATTATGAGATCTTACAGCAAGTAGGTAAAATTACCAAACGAGTGGCTTCTGTTCATCGAGTGTTTCACATTTCGATGCTTGAGAAGTGTCTAGGAGATCCAACGTCCATCCTACCCATCGAGGGGTTAGGAGTCTATGGAAATCTTTCTTTATGAAGAGGTTCCCGTTGCAATTTTAGATCGTCAAGTGAAGCGACTGAAGAACATGGAGATTCTCACCGTGAAGGTGTTATGGAGGAACACCCTATTGAGGGGGCAAGAGGGGAGGCCGAGGCCGATATGATATCCCGTTACCCTCATTTGTTCAGTTCTTAAGGTTAGATATTCTCTTCCTAAGTATGATTTATGTTTAAGAAAACTCTAAGTTTAAGTGCTTTACTCGATTTGGTGTGATAGGTCAATAATCGTATATCTTATAATAGCACTATATGAGTTAAAATGAAGTTATGTTTGTATTTCATGTGCTGTTTTAGTGTAGCATAGACATGTTTCCTGTGTTGCATGATTTGTGATGTGCATTAAGTTAAGTGTGATTGAGAAAGAAATTCCTCAATCTCAAATATGAAGATTCAGATAAGCTTGAATGATATGCATAATCCAAATAAGTGTGAATCGGATATTCACAAAAGAGAAAAGTTTAAGCATGATAAAGTAACTTTCGAAAATCACCCTCTTTGTTTAAGTGATGTGTAAGTGTCATTCGGCGACGAATGTTCCTAAGGGGGGATAATGTAACATTCCGGAAAATCATACGTCTAATGAAGAGCCCAGTATGTCCTTAGGAAAGACTATTAGGGGTACATAGGCACCCCAATGCCCAATATTGAGAAATATTGGGCATAGTATGGAAAAATTGGCTAAGGGATATTAGCCAATTTTTTATATACGAATAAGAAATATACTTTTTGGGTTGTCATACCCAATCCAAGATTAATTGACCAAGAAGTGAACCTACAATGAATACCCTAAGCTAAAAACACAGTGGATCTCTTATGCATAAGGTATGAGGCATCCAAGTGTCAAGCCTAGATACCATAGCACATTACCATTTAAAATGATCATGTAAATTAAGCAGTGCCCAAGGACATGGTGAGGGTCCTTGGGATAATAAGTAAACATACCCAAAGGAACCATAAATAATAGTTAGTTAGGAAATTACAACGAACACATGTGCAAGCACATGTGCAAGACATGTGAAGAAGCGGCCAAAGAAGGGGACCACCCTAACCAAATTTGGTTAGGGTAGTTAGGGGGAAAACGTGCACAAGGGACCACTTCATGTGGGGCCTAACTTCCTAATCAATTCTAGACTCTAACCTACTGCCCTAAATATCTAACTAACCTAGGACCAAACGAAATAAACTAATTAGTGAACCCGACAACCTAAGACTTAACCAGGTGACACTAACCTAGTAACTAGTTAAAGAGATCACCTAGTACCTAACCTAGGATGGTCCACTTGGTTGGTAATGGTCCTAACAACTTAGGGATACTTTAGTAATTACCCTAGGCTACTTTTAATTAATTTGTCAGCATAATTAGTTAATTTAAAAGGACAAAACCGAAATCACAAAGCAATTTCCAAATTTCGGTTAAGACAAGAAAAAGACAACCTAGTACCTAACCTTGGATAGTCCAAAGGATTAGTTATGATTATAAAGACTTAAGGGTACTTTAGTAATTACCCTAGGTCAACTTAATTAATTAAATTAGCCATTTAATTAATTAAATTAAAGGAGTCAAAGCGAAATTCTTACACTAACCTAGTACAACTCAAGAAACATCCTTGTACTTAACCTAGGATGGTCCAAAAGGGTTAATTTTGGTTCCAATGATTTAGGGTCACTTTAGTAATTACCCAAGATCCCTTAATTAATTAAATTAGATATTTAATTAATTAATTCAAAGGGTCAAAACGTAATTCTTAGGAAAATATTTAGATTTGACTAAGTATTGTGTTTTCCTAGTTCTAGTCAATCTAGGAGGGGCTTTTTAGTAATTAATTTATTTGTTTATTTAATTAACTTATTGAACCTTAAGTTGAATGAGTAAAGATCAGTTCCTAAGACTTAGACTAATTTTCAAACTCAAACAAATACACGACGCAAAACAGTAAGCAAGCGAGCGAAAGAAAAGCAGAAAATTCCATTGATTCTCTAGGCGATTTCAAGGTTTCTCCAAGTTTTAGTTCAAGGTGGTCTTCGTAGATTAAGTTCTACTTAAGGTATGGGTTTATATCCTGGACTTCTTTCTCCAAGATAACTTTCTTTCCAACGAATTTAACGATCTTGAAAACTAGGGTTGCTCCCGTGTTCTCGTCGAACCCCTTGTCCCTAGTATCCTTTTCGCTTTCATGTTGAATAGGTTAGAGATAATGTTGTTGGTATGTGGTGCTGGATGATCTTATTTGTAATGTTCTTGAATTATGAATATCAAATGAACCTATGAACTTGCAGTCGTGTAAAGTTAATATTATCATGTAAAGTAAGAATAGATGATATGCTAAGTTACGTCCGTGATGTGTTGGGTGATTTTTGTGTTTTGGCCGAATGTTGGTTTGCTGTTGTTGTGATATTATGATGATGCTAAGTTCATTGAATATTAATATGACGCTGTACAAGAGATTTAAAAACGTTATCACTAAAAGACATAAACTAAGAATTGTCTGAAAGACATCTATGAAATCACATCTCTAATGAATTGGCTATCTGATTCCAATAAAATTGTCTAACACTACTTGGTCAAAACGAATGCATGCTAATGGCTAGGAGCTTATGTAAATAATTGAAAGATAGGCTAAGGGTTCATTCATATGGCAATTTAAATATGAACATACGTAAAAATTGGCCTAAGCCAACAAAAATGGGTTGCTAGTTTAATATCCCAAATCATGAGCCAATACTAATCATATGTCAATTCTTGTGTAGTAGGAGTATCAAGTATATTATAAGCACTTCAAAAGTAACTCAATGAATCCATAACCACGGGCATGCCATTCATTGGGAGAACTCCCAACATACTCTAACAGAATGAACTATGAACATATGTAAGTCATATTGAAAGAAGTGCTCATTGTCCATAAACGATGATATGAAGTTACTACACTAAAGTAAAGAAGTAACGTGAGTTATTGCATAATTAAAGGGGTATAAACTAAGTAAGTGACCAGAATGGGGTGTTAAAGAAAGTGATACAAGTTTCACTTACACCTAAGCTACTATGTTAAAAGATTACTCACGAATGAAGGTGTTAGAATGTGTGAGACTAGTCTCATTAACACCTAAGGATGATATGTAAGGAAAATTCACATTCATCAATGTAAAGTAAGGATGTAAGTGTAAGCGTAATTCACACTTAATACGTAAAGAAGAGATGAGAAATCATCTAATGAGCTATGACTACCTCATGCTAGAAGCAAGCTTCGATGATGCATGAGTTGAATGTAAATAAGAACTTTAAACTGAGCACCGATAGGCTAGTTATGAGTGGTGATGCCTTCTTTCAGGAAGGACGGAGGTTCACGTAATTCTCATGAGATGGGACTGTCCAACAAGGTGGGTATGGGTCTCCCTAAATCTCTTAGTCTTTGAACTATGTTGCCACCATAGGAAACTAGCTTGGTTCGAACCAATAAGCTAGCATGTTTTGGTTTCACTTTGGCCAGTGACTCCTCCTCTTTTTGGTGTGGGCGAGACACCAGATTTCATGATGCTCACATGATCTATGTCGGTTAAGGTTGAAATTCTTCAAAGTATGAAAGATAATGAAATGAACGATACCGAAGGTGTTTGTGCAAGACAATCAGGAGGTGAAACCAGATTCAAGTAATGACATTAGGTCATTCTTAGTCATTGCACTTCATGATCCCGATGAGAGTCTTAAACATCATCCTAGGTATAGATGGTGTTTACATCAGCCTATCAATGAATGAAATGAATAATGTGAAGTGCGAATAAACGAATGAAGCAGACTCTGTGTTTGCTAAAGAAGGCCCTCGGGTTGAGGTCCCATATGTTGTGCCCTCACTTTAGATGTCTTAATGCTACATCCACGATTCCAAGGTCTCGTGGATATGAAACGTATAATATATCAAACATGAAATATATGTTATGTGAACCTATGTGTGTATGATGTGTGACATATTCATGGTATGACCTTCGTATTATGAATTAGGCAAGTCCATAGACTTGACCTCCTAAGAAAACATGTTGATTAGGAAGAGCCATGGCTTATAATGACTTCTTATATGATGCCAATAAAGGGAAGTAGAAACATACCGTTAACTAAATAACCCATAACTTCCCTAACATTAAAGTAATGAAATCAATGGCATGATCAATAGAGAATGGCTTATGAAATGTAATGAATATATAGTGTAAAGAATGAATCATTATAAGGTAGGGAAATCATTCCTTAGTCCTTGGATTACTTACATCAATTCATTGTGGGTATGGGACTACAATGAATCATTGCACTTGTAGGTAAAATATAGGACTAAAGGAATTATTGAACTACACAACAAGAAGAAGAAAAAGACTGAAAATAAAACTAAGTATGGAAAAAGGGGCTCTCAGGTTTGGAGGGTTAAAATTTCAAATCTTCGCTCGAGTTGTTCTAAAATTATGTTGATGATACTAATGTCTTGTAATCATATAGAAAATGAGTTGTGTGCTTTGAATGCATTAAAATATATTATATTCATACCACAATTCACAAATAACGAATTAGGAAAGTCTAGTGATGACACTTTCCAGAAATGGCATGTTGTTTAGGAAGAGCTTTCATTGATCATGCATAGCTTTATGTGTATGTGTGCATACACCCATACTTAGTACAAGTGGTGTACTAACCCCTTACTATTTACTATTTTTATAGGTGAAGGTTAGAGGGCAGATTGACGACACTTGCAGCGGTTTGGACTTCAGTGTTTCTCCAAACCATTTGGTAGATCCTCTTGATTTCGAGGATGCTACAGTCTTAGTCTAGCTTTAGATATAGACATAGCTAGTAGATGTTTTCCCTAGCGTTTCTTTCACATTTCATTTCAAACCTTTTGATGTAAGGCCGTTTTGACAACTTAATTTGTTCTATTCATCGTTTGTTTTGAAATGTTCTTGATATTAGATGGTTGTCTATTGATGTTGAGCTTAGTATATAAAGTTTAATACGTAATGACTATATGAAGTCTAAGTAAACTTCAACGACGCCGGTGGCGATTCAGATTCAAGAATCCGGGTCGTTACAGGTGTTATGCCTTTTCGGGCATGTTTGAGGTGGAGGCATTTACGTTTTTTTTCATACTTGGGCTTTTTTTGTAATTTTGATATGTCTAACTTTGACATTAACTTATACATGACTTTATTATCCCCCTATTATGTTGTTTTTAATTGTAATACTATGTTTTTGACTCTAGAAATTCTAGGAAGTTAAAAATTAGATTGGGAATGGGTGTAAAGCCTAAGCAAACCAAGATCATATCCTCCATTCGGGCTAGAAAACTTTTAGAGTAGGGTTTTTTGGATTATAATTTGTCCCATATTCAAGATGTTGAGGTTGAGTATCCCTCAATTAGGGCTATTCCCAGGGTGTAATAATTTTGAGAAGTGTTTCCAACTGATTTTCCTGGTATGCCTCCGAATAGAGATATAAATTTCTGCATCGATTTAGAGATTGGTACTCGTGTCATTTCTATCCCTTCCTATCGCATGGCTCTGACAGAATTAAGTGAGCTTACAGTTATATACAAGAACTTCTTTATAAGGGATTATTCGTCGTAGTTCTTCCTCGTGGGGTGCTCCAGTTTGTATGTTAAGAAAAATTATGGTAGTATGAGGATGTGTATATATTACCAATAATTTAATAGGGTCGCCATTCGAAACAAGTACCTATTGCCTCGAATATATGAATTTTTTTTTACCAATCGCAAGGTGCATCCGTGTTGTCTAAGATTAATCTATTGTCTGCATACCATCAATTAAAGATTAATCCTGAAGATGTGCCCAAGGCGGCGTTTAGAACCCTCTACCAGCATTACGAGTTTATAGTTATGTCGTTTCGGTTGACTAATGCACCTCCAGTTTTTGTAATATTAATGAATTGTCTATTCAAGACATTTATTCATTCATTCATCATAGTGTTTATTTATGATATTTTGGTCTATTCGAAAAGTGAGGAAGAGCATGCAAACCATCTTCGTATTGCTCTAGGTGTTCTTGGGAACAAAGGTTGTATGCTTAATATTCTAAGTGTAATTTTGATTGACTTCTGTTGAACTTTTGGTACATGAAGTTTTCAAAATAAGGGGTAAAGGTAGATCCTCAAAAGATTGAGGCAGTTAAGAATAAGATTCGGCCTAGATTTGTGATTGAAGTTAGTAGTTTTGTGGGGCCTCCTAGCTACTATCATGGATTTGTGAAGAACTTTGCTTCGATTGCAACTGACTTGAAAAATTTGACCAAAAAGGCTATACCGTTTTAAATGACTGAATAATGTAAGGAAAGATTCCAAAAGCTTAGACTTTTTTGACAAACACACGTACATTAGAATTATCGGTCGAAGGTGCAGATTTCATTATTTATTGTGATGCTTCAGATTCTCATTTTGGTGTCGTGTTGATGAAGGATAAGAATCATATAGCTTATGCCTCGCGTTAATTGACAGTGCATGAGAGGAACTATTCAAAATATGATTTGCAGTTGGTAGGGATAGTGTTTTCTTAAGATATGACGACATTAATTCTATGGTGTTAAATGTGAGGTATTTACATATCACTGTACTCTGCAACACACGTTCACTCAAAAGGATCTAAATTTCAGAAAACAAATATGGATAAAATAGTTTATTGATTATGATATCACCATTCAATATCGTTCGGGTAAGGCTAATGTAGTGGCTGGCGCTTTGAGTCAAAAAATAGTAAGTAGGGGTAGTCTAGTTTGCTTGAGTTTAACCAAGTGACCTTTGGCTAAGGAAATTCAAACCTTGGAGTCTAAATTCATGCAATTGGCCATCTCTTAAAAAGGAGGAGTGTTAGCTAGAATTGAAGTTAAGCAAATTCATTAAAGAGATCAAGGCCATGTAATTTAAGGATGTGAACTTTAATGAACTTAAGAAGAAGACGGAGATTGGTTAGGCACAAGAGACAACTCTATATAAGGAGGGTGTGATCAGTTTTAATAGAGTATTTGTGTTCCTCGAGTTGATAACTTGATTAAAAAGTCTTTGATAGAGTGTAACAACCCGAATTCTTGAATCCGAATAGACACCGACATCGTTGACCTCTCAGAGGTCGCAGACAAGCCTCATCTTGCATTCAGCACATTCATCTAGTTAAATTTGCGGAAAATTTAAAACTTTTTATGTGTATGAAGCTTACTTAGACTTCATATAGTCGTTACATATTTACAACATATGCTCAACATAAAGAGAACAACCATCTATCATATTGAATCAATTCAAAACTGAAGATGAATATATCATAAATAATTTGCCAAACACGACCTTATTACAAAGCTTCAAAATGAAAGTACGAAAGAAATGATAGGGACAACATCCACTAGCTATATCTAAAACTAAGGCTAGACTAATGTGTGTAACATCCTTGAAATCAAGAGGACCTACCAAATGGTCTGGAGAAACGCTGAAGTCCAAACTGCTGCAAGTGATGTCAATCTTCCCTCTGACCTGCACCTATAAAAATAGTAAATAGTAGGGGGTTAGTACACCACTTTTAATAAGTATGGGTGTATGCGCACATACACATAAAGCTATGCATGATCAATGAAAAGCTCTTCCTAAGAAACATGCCATTTCTGGAAAGTCTAGTCATTACACTTTCCTAATTCGTTAGTTGTGAATTGTGGTATGCATATGATGTATTTTAATTCATTTAAAGCACACAACTCATTTTCTATATGATTGCCAGACATTAGTATCATCAAAATAATTTTAGAACCACTCAGGCGAGGATTTGAAAATTTGCTAACCCCCAACCCGAGAGCTCATTGATCTATACTTAGTTTTATTTTCAGTCTTTTTCTTCTTATTATTGTGTAGTTCAATCATTCCTTTAGTCCTATGTTTTACTTACAAGTGCAATGATTCATTATTCTCCCATGCCCACAATGAATCGATGTAAGTAAACCAAGGACTAAGGAGTGATTTCCCTACCTTATAGTGAGTCATTCTTTACACTATATATTCATTGCATATCATAAGCCATTCTATATTGGTCATGCCATTTATTTCATTACTTTCATCTTAGGGAAGTTATGAGGTATTTTTTAAACCTTACGTTTCTACTTCCCTTCATTGTCATCATATAAGAAGTCATTATAAGCCAGTCTTATTTGGCTTTGCCCATTATTTCTTGAAACTTCATGAGTGTTACATTTGGCAATTGACATTCTTAAGTTCTTCATCATTGCTCACTTTAAACATACGTTCCATCATCATCAACATTCTCACTTTCATAGTGACATCATTAGGAATAAGATCATGCGAGCTAACATGAAATCAAGTGTCTGCCCTATACCGAAAAGGGGTGATTCACCGGTTATAATGAATCTAGACCATGTGAGCTACTCATGGAATTCAGTTTCTGCCCCACACATGGAAATGGGTGATCCCCGGCTAAGGCGAATCCATCTCAAGTGTTCACTCCTCACCGAAAAGGAGTGGCTCACCGCTATAGTGAACAAATAGCATATCGTGAGCATTAACCGACATAGATCATGTGATCTAAACATGAAATCCTGCGTCTGCCCCACACTGGAAAGGGGTGGAATCACCGGCCAAGGTGAAACCGTACATGCCTAGCTCGCTTAGGTAGAAACCACCGGCTAGTTCTGATGTTGGCTAGACATAGATCGAAGACTATGGACTTAATGAGACTACTTATCGACCTCGTTGGTATCCTCGTCGCATGAGACTTACACATGCAATCAGATGCTCATAACTAGTCTGTCGGTGTTGTGCTAACTTTCATTATCTTCTTTATCTTTTAGAGTTGACTCAAGCATTATGGAAGCTTGCTTCTAGATTGAGATTTACTTACTCTTTTGATGACTTGTCATCCTTACTTTACATTGATGAAATGTGAATTGTCCTTACATAGCATCCTTACTTTACATTGATGAAATGTGAATTGTTCTTACATATCACCTTACGTTACATTGATGAGATATGAATTGTCCTTACATCTCATCCTTACTTTACATTGATGAAATGTGAATTGTCCTTACATATCATACTTAGTTATTAATGAGACTAGTCTCACACATTCTAACACATTCATTCGTGAGTATTCTTTTAACATAGTAGCTTAGGTGTAAGTAAGACTTGTCTCACATTCTTTAACACCCCATTCTGGTCACATATTTAGTTTAGACCCCTTTAATTATGTTATAACTCACGTTACTTCTTTACTTTAGTGTAGTAGCTTCTTATCATCGTTTATGGACGATGAGCACTTCTTTCAATGACTTAGATATGTTCATAGTTCATTCTTTTAGAGCATGTTAGGAGTTGTCCCAATGGATGGAATGCCCTTGGTTATGGATTCATTGACTTACTTTAGAAGTGCTTATAATATCATTTGATATTCTAACTACACAAGATTGACATATGATTAGTATTGGCCTCAACATTTGGGATGTTATACTAGCAAATCATTTTTATTGGCTTAAGCTAATTTTACGTATGTTCATATTTAAATTGAATATGTATGAACCTTTAGACAATATTTTAATCATTTACATAATCTCCTAGCCATTAGCATGCATTCGTTTTGACAAAGTAGTGTTAGCCAACTTTATTGGCACTAGATAGTCAATTCATTCAAGATGTGATTTCATAGAGATCTTTTAAGCCAATCTTAGTTCAAGACTTTAGGCATAACGTGTTTAAGCATCTTGGACAGCATCACATTAACATTTAATGAATATAACACCTTAATAAAGTCACCTTAACAGTAAGTATGCATTAAGATGTCACACATCAGACTTAACGTTTTCAAACATATCTTAGTAATACATCATTCTTTAATTCACGTATGGAACCCTTAGCATCAAATGAGTTCACTTCAAAGTTCATTCGACATTCATAATTCAAGAACATTACACATAAGATCAGCCAGCACCACATACCAAAACACATGATCTCTAACATATTCAACATGGAATCGAAAAGGATACTAGGGACAGGGAGTTCGACGATACGGGAACAACCCTAGTTTTCAAGATCTTTGAATCATTGAAAATAAAGTTCTCTTGGAGAAAAAAGTCCAGGATATAAACCCATACCTTATGTAGAATTTAATATACGAAGATCACATTGATTGATACCTTGAAGATACCTTGAAATCGCCTAGAACGTCTATGAACTTTCTGCCTCTTTCTTTCGTTCGTTTTAGCGTTGTATTTCTCTGAGTGTTTGATCGTGAGTTTTAGGTTTAGGAACTGACTTTGACTTATTCAACTAGGGCTATTTTAGTAAATTAACCAACTGATTAGTAAATTACCAAAACGCCCTTCCTAAGTTGACTAAACATAGGAAGATGTTGACTTTGACCAAATCAGTAAATTGGCATTGACCCTTGTTTCGGTCAACATTTTGACTTTTAATTTATTAATTAAATCCTTAATTTAATTAATTTACGGACCTAGGGAATTTACCAAAACACCCCTAAGTCACTAGGACCACAACTAACAACTTTGGACCATCGTAGGTTAGGTACTAGGTTGTCCCTAAGTTAGTTAAGTTAGTTAGGTGTCACCCGACTAGGTCTTAGGTTGTCGGGTCCATTGGCTGGTTATTTTTTTACTGATCCTAGGTTATATAGCTAGTTTGTTAGGTTAGTTAGGATGTAGAGTTGGTTAGGAGAGTGGACCCCACACGTCCGGACCCGTGCGTGCATGTTCCTAACGGCCTAACCGAAAGTTGTTGGCTGTCGCATGGTCCCCCTCTCGGCCGCTTAGCCATGTGCTTGTACATGGGTTTGTTGCACTTTCCTAACTAACTTATCTTGATAGATCATTTGGGAATGCTCACTTATTGTCCCAAGGACATTCACCATGTCCTTGGGCACTGCTTAATCTACATGATCATTTTAATTGATCATGTGCCAAGGTATCTAGGCTTGACACTTGGATACCTCATACCTTTTGTGTTAGTATTACGAAACTTGATTTTTAGCTTAGGGTCTTCCTTGCAAGTACATTTCTTAAATGTCAATCTTGGATTGGGGTATGACAACCCAAAAAGTATATTTCATATTCGTATATAGAAAATTAGCTAATATCCCTTAGCCAATTTTTCTATACTATGCAATATTTCTTAATATTGGGAATTGGGGTGCCTATGTACCCCTAATAGTCTATCCTAAGGGCATACTGGTCTTTTCATTAGACATATGATTTTCCATAATGTTACATAGAGTCCCATGGTTTGCAATATTTAACTTATCTGGGTTCGACCAAAATGTATTGAGACTTGAAGCGAATTTATTGTTGGCCGGGCATGAAGAAAGAGATATAGAAGAAATTGTGGCTAACTGTCCAAATTGCTAACAATTGAAGTATGTACACCAAAGGCTTGCAAGTTTACTTCAAAGAATGGCAATTCTCAAATGGAAGTTGGAGAGGATAGGAATGGATTTTGTGGTTGGTCTTCTAAAGACCTTGGGGAATTTTGATACCATTTGGGTAATGGTTGATATATTGACAAAGTCATTCATTTTATTCCGATAAGGATAGGTTATAATTTTCAACAACTGGCGAAGCTGTTTGTGAAAGAGATAGTGAGTTTTCATGGGATGGCTCTCTCTATCATCTCAGATCATGGTACCTAATTCACATCCATGTTTAATAAAAATTACATGATGAATTAGCACACAACTAACTTTTAGTACAATCTTTCATCCACAGAAGGACACACAATCATAAAGGATTATTCAAGTGTTATCAGACATGTTGGGGGCATGTGTTATTGATTTTGGATGGCATTGGGACATGTTCTTACCTTTGTGTGAATTCTCTGATAATATTAGTTATAACTCTAGCATTGATATGTTACCTTTGGAGGCATTATATGGGAGAGGATATAGATCATCCATAGGATGGTTTGAGACTAGAAATGTGAAGACTTTGGGGGTTGATTGGGTAAAGGATTCTCAAGATAAGGTGAGGAGTATTAAAGCTAAGCTTCTAGCAGCCCAGAATAGACAAAAGAAGTATGCATAGAATAAGGTGAGGGACATGACATTTGAGACCGGTAAGAATGTTCTTCTTAAGTTATCACCCATATAAGGGGTAATGAAATTTTGCAAGAAGGGCAAACCAACTCTGCGATACATTGTTCCGTTTGAGACTCTTGAATGTGTACAACCCATAGCATATAGGTTGAATTTAACTTCTAATCTATTGGGACTTCATCCGGTATTTCATATGTCCATGTTGAAGATATATCATGGTGACGGGGAATATATCATTAAGTGAGACTCAATTGTACTAGACAAAAACATCTAAGATGAGAAAGAACCGATTGAAAATCTTGACATGATTAGTGTAAGCTGAGGACCAAGGATATTAAGTCCGTGAAAGTTCAATGGAAATATCGTCTAGTCGAGGAAGCTACTAGGGAAACCAACAAAGACATGCGAGACAAGTATCCCCATTTGTTTGTGTAAGGAACCTCAAAATGAAATAGGATGAACTAGAGACTCACATGAGTTCTACGAGTTAATAACTTGTTAATAAGATGATACATAAAATTTAATAGATTATTTAAATAGTTTCAAGTTCAAACATGAAAGACGATCCAGATGTCCGAAAACTAGTCTTTTGTATGCTAGTGTGTTCTAGTATGTTTGCCTTGTTTTGAAGTGTCATTTGTGATATAGTATCTCTTCATAATAAGCTTGACCGGTAAGACAATACCATGCATGTTAGGTTGAGTAGTAAATCTCATGGTAGCCTTGGATTGAAAAATCGTACCCTTCGAACGGAGCTTGAACTAGCATGAGAGGATGCTTGCATGATAGCTTGACTTGGTGAGGCTACGCCATTTCATGATAGCTTTTATTGAACAATAGAATATTTTTCTTCATTTCTTTGTCTTTTGTTCTTGTCTTCTACTTTTCTAAAAATAGATAAAGAGTTTTTTACAGATTATTCACCTTAGAGCTGCCTAACCTGCTGACATCCCGGCGAAGAGAGTCATTTTTTGTGTTACATCTTCGAATTCGAGAGAGGGCTTTCCTCTTATCTCTCAAATTATAGGCATTGAAGCGATCGAGAGAAAGTAAGAAAACTATTGCATACGCCCCCCATTCGCCCTTTACTAATATAATAGAAGGTAAGGCCAAAGCAAGAGTGAAACTACGAGCTAAAAGCAGGCGTGCCTCTCTTATAAGAGAATATGATACCAAGCCCCACTTTTGGCGCGATTCCACGAGGAAATTGGTTTAGACTTAGCTTTATTTAAAATCATGTCTGTTTATTTAATGTCTTTCCGAAAACAAGTAAATAAAAAGGGGGGGGGGGTTGTAAAACAAGTTCCTTAAATAGTCTAAGTTAACAAGTAAACAAAAGTAGATATTTTGAGAATAACTATGGTATATGTGTTCCCCACAGGTTCATAGCGCCGTGTTCCTAGAAACAACAATTCTTTCGTAGTGTGCATGTAAAGTGGCAAGTTAGGTGTCTCTAAATTCTTAGTCCGACATCTAGAGAATTTCACCCCGCACCTTGGTCCAACTACGTGTGTATATTTTACTAACCCTTACCTTTACCTCATATTAGACATAACAATCGATGTATGGCTTAGTTATTACTTTGCACCAATCGACACTAGCCTATAAGATAATATCACACTAAATGTATGTTTATAATTCCTTTCCTATTCCTACCTCCTTTGTCTAGCAAGTAGAAACAAGGCGAGTTCTAATGCGTGCACTCGTTAAAAAGACTTCTAAGCAAAAGAATTATCAATACATGCAAAAACACTATTTGATAATTGCTTAATTGCTAGTTATACTTTGTTAATTACCCATGGTTCCACAACCCTAGTTGTGGATTTATTTACCCATGCAAGCAATATCACAATCCATATTTTTGAATGAAGAAAACATGAACTTACTTAATAATAAGAACAAACCATGAAATTTAACTTGAAATTGCAAGAAATTTCTTCAAAACAAATCAGGAAATTGATTAATTGCCAAAGTTTGCAAAACCCAATCTCCAAGACACAAAATAGAAGCATAACAATAGTATCTGACCCCAAAAATTAGGTTTTAATACCCTATATATAGAAAACATAGTCCTAAAGAAAATGGAATCGAAATAAGAAAAGTTTTTTACAGGTACGCGACTTCAATCGACGAAATCACTGAATCGACGGTCCGTCGACTGCCACCGTCAGTTAAGATATGGAAATATTTTTGCTCTAACGGATATCACCCTTTCTGAATCAAATGATGTAACAGAAGTACGGTTCGTCGATCTATATACGATTCGTCGATGCTCCTCTGGAACTCCATACTTAAAATCTTGAAAAGTCAGGTACTCGAACCTTAGCTGAACCAATCGACGGTTCACCAGTACGGTCCGTCGATCAATCAACGGACCGACATCGTTTTCTCTTGTGGTTCCACACTTGGTCAGATTTTTTTTGATCTTCTCCCAAAGCCTGAACTGCCCATCAACGGTTACCAACTACAGTCCGTCAATCAGACAACGGACCGCCGATGGCCTTCACAGGTCATGTTTTGCTACTTTTCAGCTGTTTTCTGCGCTTTCAACCTAGATATCTTTCCTGCAAAACAAAACACAAAACTTGTTAAATTACTACAACAAGTCTCTAGACAGACACAACTATTAGGTAAAATGCATTGAAAATACCGTAAAACCACGGTACATCAACACACTCAACTTAAATTCATTTTTTTCCTCAAACGACGCACTATGACTCAAAACAAACATTTGTATAAAATTATAAACTTTTAAGCTCTACTAATCACATGACTATCATATCGAATCTTTATTGGATTTAATGCAGGCTTACACTCTCAGGCTCGACCAACTAACTCATGCGGATTACATAATGACAAAAAATCACCATGCTACAAACACCTCTACTGTTTTGCCTCTCACAAAGGTACCAACATTCCTATAACTCAACTAGTACCCTTACATTAAAGGAAATACTCATTTTTCACATAGTGATTATGAATTTGGGTACAAGTATCTTTGTTCAACACTCGCGCTCAAGAACAAGTTCAAATATAGTTAGTACTCTTGGCCATAGACTTGCCCTTATTTTCACTGCTTTGGTTCACCACACTAGGCTCTAGGATCACGATAGGAATTTCTTGGCTTGTAATGTAGGCTCATGGTCAGGTGTGGTACATTCGGGTACATTTGTAGTGACTTTTTGCCCTCCTTGACATTACCCCTTAGCTTCCTATCTATTATAATTTCTTTTGACACTCTATTTCTCTTATCTTCACTTCTCTTTCTGTTCTCTGCCTTGTTTCCTTTTTGGATGTGACTTTCAGTTCTTTTGCATTATTTTCTTTTAAAACTCTTTTCTCTTCTTTGACTTTTATTTTCTTTTCCAATCAAGTGATAATTTCAATAAGTGACATCTTTCACTCACTTAAGCTTTTCTTTTCAACGTACAACTATTTTCATACCCATTTTTGGGTCCTCACTCATATACCCACCCTCAACTCATTACTTTTCCATGAATTGAGGTGCATAGTACCAGAGGTCGGGTGTGGGTCAAGACGAGGTCACTTTTCTGCATTAGCCACCCTCAACTTAGGCTTTTGGCCTATGTGGAAGTGCACATGTCCAAGGAGTGACTGGGGCCAAAACATTAGACTTTGGGAAGGTGAGATGGTGATTGAAAAAATTGGTCTATTCCAGGCTCAATATATTTGGATCAAAGAGGGACAATTATTTCATTTTGTTAACTTCTTTTAGGCAAGATATTCGAAATTTGAATAAGTGCCTATGATCACCTCCTATCTTCTAACAGACATTCCCTTCGCACCGGGCAATTTCTAGTTAGGCACCAACTATTGAACACTCAAATTTCCTCACACTCCCTTGGCACTTCGCTACACTATCACATTATCAGATTTCCTAGTTTAGGGTTTAGTTGAAGGTGATGCAGTGGGTATAGATTTATGTCATGCTTAGATCCAAAAAATTTAACTTATCTTTACCTATACATGCAGGCACTATCTAAGATGTGGTATAATTTTTATTAGACATCATGCTTCATTTTTCATGCTTATATACTTGTACAAATTAGGACATGCTGGTTCAACAGAAAATTAAGTAGTCTCTAGAGGAAAAAGAATCCTTGCAAGAAAACTGCAGGAGTGAATTGCGAGTTGGGTTACTCAGACTTCTCCCTAACACTCACTTTCCATTTACCCCACCCCCAGCATAAAAAACATGCAATTTTCCCCTATGCATAATAAATCACATATACAAGGTGGTTGGTTACGCAAACCTGTGGCGCATAGCGCCGAAGAACTCTCAATATGCGAGAGGGTTTAGTTTCCTGGAACCGCAAGATCATCACATAGGTAATCGTCAGTAGTGGCCACATCACCCTCCGCACCATCATTAGTGCGCATATAACCAGTCATCGGTACAAAACTGGATGCTCCAGCAACTATCTCAAATGCTCTCCTTTGACGTATCTCCTCGTCTACCAAGGAGGCCGTCCTAGCCCACTACAGATATGTCCTCTCTCTCTTTTTTGCACGGACCTCATCACCGGCCTCTGTCATATGGATGGAGCCGTGCCTCTTGCTACAATCACACGGCTCAGCAAGGACTTTAAGCAAGGCCTCTACAACTGTGTCTTCTACTAGCTTAGTGGGAGAAATCTCTAGCTCAGTCCCCCTCATCTCCAAGATGGCGTCAACATTGGCTTGTAGGCTCGGCAACTCAGTCTGGATAGTAGTGAGGTCAGCAGTGGGGGCTGGGAGTGCTAGAACCTATAGCTCAAAGGCATCGAGGCGTTTGTGGACCGCCTGAATCTGCTGCTAGGCTTGCTTGGCCACCCGCTTCTCTATGAGTTCCTGTATGTCAGCAATGGATTTCTGCATCCAAGCCTGAATGTGGTGGAGTAGAGTAGACATCTGGGCCTCTAACCGCTGAACTCGAGCTATAGGGACCAATGCCGCAGAAGGTGGTGTGGATCGGGACTAACTGGGAGACCTGCTTGCTGCATGGGAGGAAGAAGCCGGAGTGGGGTCAGCATGCTCTGGTGCAGTAGGGTCAGCCCCTTAGGCTAACTCCACAGTATCCGCTAAGTTCTCTATCAGTGGAGGCACTTTAATACCGGGCCCTCTACGAGGTTCTGCTATATTAGCCTCATCCTTGATGAGGCCTATATCCAAAGTCCCTGCTGGGTGACGGAGTGTATCACAGTACCAAATTGGAACTCCAGCGTCCGTGTATATCTGGAAGATAAAACATGGAAAGGGGTAAGTGGTGGAGGTCTTGAAGGCCATCTTAAGAATTACCGATAAAATCAGCCCTGTAAAATTTATCTCCAGCCCAGCCCTGCTACCATCACCGCCCTATTTCATGTATGTACATTATCAACATTTGGGGGTGATAACCGATGACGGACAAACAATAAAGAAATCTTGCCACTAAAGTGAGGTTAGCATTCTTGATCAGCCCTTGGAGGACTATCACCCAGTCTGTCCTCTCACTATCAGTCGCCAGATATCGAGCCAACCATTTCTTCACCGCCTCACTCTTCTCCATATTTCTCCAAAACTCTTTACCATCTCCCACCTACAGTAGAACTCTGCAGTATTTTGTGTCCATTGTGTCCCGGTGGTGGGACCGTATAGGAAACTATGGATGGTAGACTCGGATATAGCAACCTGACAGCCCTGGAATAGTGGAGAGGATCATGTTTGGCAGGTCTTGCTCGCCTGTCTATGGAACCTCAGAGATTAGTCACGTAAGAGGCATATCACTCCCGGACGATCTCCTCACTATAAGTTTCCAAATCCCAAGCAATCCAATCAAATTTGTGCAGATTAAATAGTCTGTGCACCTCGGGGATCGTGGTCAAACTCCCCGTAAGGTCTCGATGCTCCACTGTAACCAGCTTGGTCATCACCCCATTTTCATTCAATATCTTCGCATCTCTATACACCTAGTCTTGACTCGAGGTGCGGATGCAGACTCTAAACTGGTAGCCTCATCAAATGAGTCTTGGTGGTCTTGGTCCTATGATCTAGTGGCTCTCTAAGTGGTGGAACCGGAAGCAGTGGTTGCTTTTCCCCTAGAAGATTGGGATGAACCTGAAGTGGAGGAAGACTCGGAGCCGGATGTTGAGCCCTTTTCAGAACTGGAAGCATCCCCGATTGGTGAATCGTTTATTGTGCGCTCCTTATCAGACTAGGAGGCAGTGACTACGCCGAGAGTCACCTTCCAGGGGGGTCACCTAGTGACCCGTGCTGCTGTTGTTGGTGTTGTAGAGCCTGTAGGGATATAGGATGGATCCTACTCATTATCGGTGTCTTTATCAATCAACCGATGAGACGGGGCAACCTTCTTGGATTTTCCCCGCTTGGCGTAACAACATCTTCTTGGGAGCCATTTGTACATGTGAAGCAATTGTTAGTATCATAATGGCATTACGAAATAGTTAACAGGTAACAGAAAGAACAAAAACTTGAAGATCTGAAGTGTAGGTCAATTTTGCAGAGTCATATCGACGGACACGATCGATGGCCATCGATCAATAGACTGTCCGTCAATCACATCCGTAGTCTGACACTTAGAATTTTTTATGATTGGTTGAAAACATGGTTTCTGAAGGGAACGAAGGATGTGCAAAATGGCCCATCGAGGAATCGACGGACCCTAGTCCACTTCCGTCGTCTACCACTTAGATTTAATTTAGGAAAGTGGTGAATAAGGTTCTCTAAACGGAAAGATAGACGTGCAGAATGGCCCATCGATGAATCGACGATCCGTAGTCCTCTTCCGTCATTTTAAACTTAAAATTCATGGTGTCTCAATCGACGAACCCCATCAACGGCCCGTCTATCAATCGACGGTCTGTATATGGGGTCTCGTACTGTTGTCCTGAGATAGAATTCACACCTGTACAAGTTCCAATTTTTAGTTTTTTTAGTGCTTCCATTTTACACAATAAAGTTTAAAGAAGAATTTAAACACACCCAATACTAGTTTGTCACCTAAGGTTCCGATTTCATGCAATTATTAACCCAATTCAGTAGACACATGGAACCCTAAGTCGAAACTTTCACACACATTGAGACACCCGACATTTAAGATTGTTAAGTTGCAACTCAACCACTGCCTATCAACCCCATGGGAGCAAGCATGCGAGTTTAAACATGTAAAATTTACTTTGCTCAACCCCATGGTCAAGACCCACTTACGGATTCCTATTTGTAACTATGAACAAGAATTCAATGCTTTAAGAGAAATCGAAGTATATTTCTTAGTAGTGGTGTGGTTGTGAGGGACTTGGAAGAAGTAGCCTATGCATCCAACCTCGATCACCGACCTATTGAGAATGAAGAAACAGAGAAATTTGAAGAGATGGAGAGTTTGGGAAGTAGGAATTTTGACGGGTTGGTGATTTGGGATTTGCAGATGTTGAATATAAGTGAAATATGAAGGATATAATGGAGTTAAATGGTTATGGAAGGGAATTTTAAAAGAAATGGAAAGAGGAAATGAATTTTAAATGTTATGTCTTTTAATATTACCGGCCGGGTCGGGTCGGATCACATGCAGATTTGGCCCTATGAAACCTCGTTGATTGGGACCATCGATCACTTCAGACATTGAAAAATATGGAAACATACCTGGATCTACGGACACCATCGACGGTCTGTCAATGGATTGACAGTCTGTCGATGGTTCTGTAGACCTCTAAACCAGACCATTTTCTATAGATTTATGCTTTTACTTCTTGCACATGTAACACACATTAGGCCATTGTTTTTGTGTTTTTCTGGACACTTTTGAGACACGGACCCTATACTAATCTCTACCCAACACTACAACATAGGCTAAAATGAAATAATAAGAAAAACGAAACAAAACTACGACTATTGCTAATAGGAAAACAAAACCTATCATTGGCTAGAGGATACACCTTGGGTTGCCTCCTAACAAACACTTCATTTAAAGTCGCGGCACAACATAGGCACCTTGATTACTCAGACTTCATTAAGATAATAGGCCTCAACCACTTCATGAACACTTTTTGCATGCCCCCGAAAGATCTTTATCCTTTGCTCGTTGTCTATGAACTTTACTCTTTCCTTCTTCTCCAACTCAACCTCTCCATGTGGGAATACTTTACTGATGAGGAATGGATGTGTCCACTTGGACTTGAGTTTTACCGGAAACAACCAGTCTGATGTACAAGTTGCTATGGAGACACACCTATGGGAGTCTTATATGCAGTGCGGTAGGCCCAAAGAGCATCATCAAGCCTTCTTGACCAATCCATTCTATTAGCATTCACATTTTTCGCCAGACTTTACATCATCTAACGATTTGACACCTCAACTTGTCCTCTAGTCTGTGGATGGTAAGAAGTAGCAATATTATGGCGAACACCATATTTCTCCAATATCCCTTTAAACAATTTATTACAAAATTGAGAGCCACCATCACTAATAAGGGCCCTAGGTTTACAAAATCTGGAGAAGATATTCTTTTTCAAGAATGTGATTACAGTTTTTCCTTCATTGTTAGGAAGCGCCATTGATTCCACCCATTTTGACACATAGTCAACTGCCACAAAAGTATACTTCATCCAATGAGAACTCACAAACGGGACCATAAAGTCAATGCCCCATACATGAAATAGCTCGATCACCAGAATTGGATTCAAGGGAAGTTATTTCCTTTTCGAAATTCCTCCATTTCGTTGGCACCGATAAAATGATTTGGCAAAATTGTGAGTATCTTGGTGAATGGTTGGCCAATAATACCCACACGGCAAGATCTTATTCGCAGTCCGAATACCACTATGGTGCCCACCCACAGGCGAGGAGTGATATGCCTCCAAAACACTATATATCTCGACCTCAGGTATGCAACAATGAATTATCCCATTGGCACAACTCCAATATAAATAAGGCTCATCCGGAAAGAACTTTTTCACATCATGCATGAACTTTTTTCTTTGGTGGAAGGTCAAATATGATGGGACAACATCGTTTGCCATATAGTTCGCAAAGTCTCAAACCATGGGATCAAATCTTGAGAAGCAGGCAATACATGTTCATTAGGGAATGCATCATCAATTTCAACATTTTCTCCTAATTCATGCATAGCTTCATCCTCCAATCTAGACAAGTGGTCGGCAACTTGATTCTCAGTCCCCTTTCTATCTTTCACCTCAAAATCAAACTCTTGTAGAAACAATACCTATCTGATCAACTTTGACATATCATCTTTTTTCGCCATCAAGTACCTCAAAGGAGAATGGTCGGTATGCACTATGACCATCATGCCAAGCAAATACGACCGAAATTTCTCAAATGCAAAAACCATCGCAAGAAGTTCCTGTTCAGTTACCTTGTAGTTCTTTTGAGCTTCGTTCACAACTTTACTTGCGTAGTAGACAGGGTGATGGGTTTTATACCTTCTCTGACACAATACCACACCAAGTGCACCACACTAACATCACACATCACCTCAAGTGACTAACTCAATCTGGTGAAATAATAATGGGCGCGGATACATACTTCTCTTTCAACTCTCCAAATGCCTTTTAACATGACTCATTGAAATAGAATTTACATTCCTTTTCGAGCAGTTTGCACAAAGGATGTGCAATTTTTGAGAAATCATTAATAAACCTCATACAATAACCTTCGTGACAAAAAAAACTTATCACACCTTGACGGAGATGGGTGGAGGAAGCTTCTCTATTACTTCCACTTTAGCTTGATCAACCTTTATGCACATCTTAGAGATGCGATGGCCCAAGACAATGCCTTCTTTCACAATAAAGTGACACTTTCCCAATTTAGCACCAAATTATAGTGCTCACACCTCTTGAGAACCTGAGACAAATTACTCAAACACTAATCAAATGAGTCTCCTACTAAATAAAAATCATCCATGAACACCTCAATAGTGTCCTCCACCATATCAGAGAATATCGACATCATACAATGCTGGAAGGTCGCAGGTGCATTACATAACCCAAACGACATCCTTTTGAATGCAAAAGTCCTATAGGGACAATTGAAGGTGGTCAGTTCTTGATCTTCTTGTGCGATAGATATCTGATTGTAGCCCGAATAGCCATCGAGAAAGCAATACCAACCTTCTCATGCAAGTCTTTCTAGAATCTGATCCATAAAAGGCATGGGGAAATGGTTCTTTTCTGTCCACGCATTCAACTTCTGGTAGTCCATGCAAATTCTCCATCCGGTCACTAGCCACATTGGAACAATCTCGTTCCTCCTATTAGGTACACTGTCATCCCACCCTTTTTAGGCACGCACTGAACAGGACACACCCAACTGCTGTCCGCAATAGCATAGATGGCTCCAGTATCCAACCACTTGATGATCTCCTTTTTGATTGCCTCTTGCATAGGTGGATTCAACCTTCTTTGGTACTCAATACTCGGTTTGTGATCGGGAATGAGTTGTATTTTATGGGAACAAATACCAAGAGAGATCCCAATAATGTGTGTAATAGTCTAACAAATGGCTCACTTGAACCTCTTGAATACGGCCACTAAGCACTCTACTTGTCCATTCAAATCTGCTGCAATTATCATCGGCAAAGTGTCATCTCTACGCAAGAACACATATCTCGGATGGGGTGGTAGAGCCTTAAGCTCTAATTTTGGGGCCTCCTCAATAGATGGTTTCGCGGGTGGAGACTCGTGATGCTTCATATGAAACTCTAATTTCTTCGGCTTTGACCGACATTCGTTTGAATAATGTGCAGCCACCAAAGAACCATTCTCTTATTTACGATCACTGTCAAAGTGCGTGATAAGTGTCGCTAGTGCCTCGATACCTAGTCGCTCTTAAATTTGCACTTTAGATACTCTCTCAACCCTGTATCATATAGTAGATACCGTTTGGATCTTACCACTCTGCTTCATGGACCTATATATATTGAAAGTTGGTTCATTATTGTTCAACCTAAATTTCATCTGCGCTTTTCCATATTGACAAATGCACGCCCAGTGGCAACAAATGGTCGTCCTAGAATAATGGGGATCTTAAGTCAACCTTACAGTCAAGAATAAAAAATCGGCCATAAAAATGAATGACTCCACTTTCACAAGCACATCATGGAGTATACCAATGGGACTCTTCACAGTTCGATCGGCCATCGGTAACCGCATTGTAGTAGGCTTTTGGTCACCTAAGCCTAACTTATGATGAATGTACAATGGCATGAAATTTATTCTCGCACTAAGATCACATAGTGCCTTAGAAAAGTGTAGTAACCCTATCGTACATGGAACAGTGAAGGCGTCTGGATCTTCTTTCTACTGACAAGAGATCTTGTAGCAATAGCACTACATTGATGCATTCTGTCATCATCTTCAAAACTCACTGATATCTTCTTTGTTACCATGTCCTTTATAATCTTAGCATAGCAGGTCATTTGTTCAAAAGCTTCTATCAAAGGGACATTGATGGAAAGTTATTTCAACATAGTGATAAATTGCCGGTATTTACCATCTTCAGTCTTGCTCACTATCCTCTGTAGGAATGGTGGTAGAGGTCTAAGAATTGATACCACTTTCTGAGATACCTCTTCTTCTGTCGTCTTTTTGTCCAACAACTCTCCACTAGCTTCTACTACAGCTTCATCCTTTCTCATATCACCTTCTACTACAGATGACATAGGTGGATCAATGGTCTACTTACCTCCTCGAGTAGTGACTGCCATGCAATGCCCGTCATTTTTAGGATTCAAAATGGATTTTCTTGGAAGAGATCCATGTTAGTATAGGTTCACAGTAGTAGACAACTGATCCATCTGTAGCTGGAGATGCTTTATCAAAACCTCATATGTATCCAAGTTTTGTCCGATGTTATCTAGGTCACCTCTTATATCTTTGACATTTTCATCACTTCAATCATACATATTCATCATCTTCTGCATCATATCCTCAACTAGCGCCATACTACCTCCACCGTTCCTACGAGCAACTTCCCAATTTTGAGGGGGAACATATGGCCTACTTCGATTATTACTGTTACCATAGTTATTTCGGTTGAACTTGTTGTCACGGTTGTAGTTCCCATCTCGGACATATTAAGCCTCTCGGTTGTACTTACCATAGTTACGACCTTGGTTTCCTTGACTTTGGAGCAATTCTCCTGATTGGAGCCTTGGGCGATTGGTCAAAAAACCCCTTTCTGATCATTCACTTCATAGGCATCCTTGTCATAATAATAGACATCTACCGGAGGTGGTGGTTTAGTCAAATAATTCACTGCATTAACCTTCTCTACACCTTCACTCACATGTTTCAAGACAAACCCTAGCTGAGTTCTCATCTGTGCCCTCTCTTCATGAATCACATCTGCAGGTGGGTTGTTAGTAGCTTGTACCGGAAAGGTGTTTCTCCTTGTGTTCAACTTTCTAGTGCTCCAAGCCTTGTTGTTGCGAGATATCTTCTCCATCTTCTCTACAATATCAGTATAGGTACATTTTCCATAGGATCTACCCGCAATAGTATCGAGCACTGCATTGTTGTTATCATCTTGACTTTTGTAGAAGTACTTCTTTAGTGACTCATCTTCAATGCGGTGGTTTGGGACGTCTCAAACAAATGTAGTAAATCTATCCCAAGAGTCACTCACGGACTCTCCATGTAGTGCTACCAAGTTATTCATCTTATCCTTGTGGTTGAGATTCTTAGACACTAGATAATACCTTGCCAAGAAAACATCTATAAACTTATCCCAAGTATAGATAGAGTTGTAGGACAGCTCGGTGAACCATATAGCGGCATCTCCTGTCACTGATAAAAGAAATACTCACAACCAGATGACGTTCATATCCAAGTCTGGTCTACCCACACAACTTCTACACACATGCCTCAGTTAAGCTATTTAGGCATGTGGGTCGTCCGATGGAAGTCCTGAGAATAAACCCCTCGCGGTGAGCATCTGCATCAAGCTACTCGTCACCACAAATGTGTGCCCAGGTGGTAGAGGGGTTAGGACAAGAGGTCCATCAGAATCTGTAATGTTCACGTTTCCCCTATAGTAATCTCGAAGTCGTGGGGCTGCAAGAGGTTGCTCCCTTAAGACATCACCAAGTTTATTCTCACTGAGTTCTTGGTTGTGTGCCTCAACTCGTATTGGAGTGTGTTGACCTGCACCATCACCTGCATTCATCCTGTAAGGGTTAACTGGGACCCCTTGATTTTCGATCCTTCTAAGAGTTTAATTTAGTTCTGATTCGTATGGAATGAGTGGTTCACCTCGGCTTCGTGTACTTGCCATACACTAGAGTTAGACCTGAGAAAAACAATAAAAAAAAAAGTAAAACCAGGAAATAGTTGAATAAATTTCAATTATGTAAATTGAAATTAATCAAAAAGCCAGATTACCCAGCAACGGCGCCAAAATTTGATACGCTCAAATTATATCTCCCTAAAGAAGTATTAGAGGTCATAATCAAGTAGAGAACCCAACTAGTAGGTTGGGGTCGATCCCACGAGGGAAATGGTTTACACTTAGCTTTAATTCACAATTATGTTCGTTTAGTCAATGTCATTCCGAAAACAATTAAATTAAAGAGTTTTTTTTTGTGAAACAAGTTCCTTAAACTGTCTAAGTTAACAAGTAAATGAAAGTAGATGCTGCGTTTTGACCAGTTTGTGAGAATAACTAGGGTATATGTGTTCCACACATGTTCATAACGCCGTATTCCTAGCAATAGCAATTCTTTCCTAGTGTTTTGCATGTAAAGTGGCATCTTAGGTATATCTTAATCCTTGGTCCGAAATCAAGAGAATTTCACCATGCACCTTTGTCTGGCTACGTGTGTATAATTTAACAACCCTTACCTTTACCTGATATTAGACATCACAATCGATGTATAGCTTAGTTATTACTTTGCACCAATTGACACTAGCATATTAGACAGTATCACACTAAATCTAATGCGTGGACTCGTTAAAAAGACTTCTAATCAAAAGAATTATCAATACATTCAAAAACACTATTTGAGAATTGCTTAATTGCTAGTATATATTGTTATTTACCCATGGTTCCCACAACCCTACTTGTGGATTTAGTTACCCATGCAAGCAAGATCACAATAAATAGTTTTGAATGAAAAAATCACGAATTTACTTAATAATAAGAAGAAACCATGAAATTCAACTTGAAATTGCAAGAAAATTCTTTGAAACAAATCCTGAAATTGAATAATTGCCCAAGTTTGCAAAACACAATCTCCAAGACACAAAATAGAACAATAACAACAGTAGCTAATCCCAAAATGAGGTTTTAATACCATATATATAGAAAATATAGTCCTAAAGAAAAAGGAATTGAAAAAGGAAAGTTATGTCCACGTACGCGACTTCAATCGACGACCTCACTAACGGATCATTGATCAATCGACGTTCCGTCGTTTGCCTCTGTCAGTCGAAACTTGGAAATATTTTTAGTCCAACAGATAGAACCCTTTCTAAATCAAATTACAGACCATCAGTACGATCCGTCGATCCATCTACGGTTCCTCGATGCTTCTCTATAGCAGCACACTTAAAATCTTGAAAAGTCAGGTACTGGAACTTTCTCTGAACCAATAGACGGTTCCACACTTGGTCAGATTTTTCCCTAATCTTCTCTCATAGCCTTAAATGCATATCCATGGTCACCAATTACAGTCCGTCGATAAGACGACGGACCTTCGATGGCCTTCGTAGGTCATCTCTTGCAAAACAAAACACTGAACTTGTTAAAACTACTACAAATAGGCTCTAGACACACATAATTCTTAAGTAAAATGCATTAAAATACCGTAAAACCACGGTACATCACTAACTCATAAGAAACCCAAGAAATTCAGATGATTACTTCTTAAATCAACCTTGTGAGTTCATGATCTCTTCTTGGCGCCTTATAGAAAATTGCACTACGTTGCGAGCCTATAGCTTTGGTATAATTTTCCCGGTGACATGAGTGTTGTAGCTCTGTGGAGGTTGTGGCAACAGGGTTATTTTCAGTGAAGTAATTGTATTCAAGTGTTCAAGATTTTTAAATAAAGGTAGGAATCACCTGTTATAAGTTTATGAATACCTTGGTCTTTGATTGTAATTAATGATAGGAATCCGTAATTATCCTTAATTACTAATTGATTATACCTTTTTGTTCAGTGTTGTAGTGGTGCGGACAAAGTTCTTTTTAGCTTACATTTTAAAGGAAAAGTTATTTTAAAGGCTATTCCCTTTGTTCGGCATGTTTACTTAGAGCTTGGGAGCAATATCATCGTGTAGTTAATGTTGGTGATCTTGTAGTTGTAATTATGAGTGGTAAGCTTATTAAGTGGTTATAAAATTTCATTTTAAGGTCTCACAATCTTTTAAGAACGACCCTAAGATACGAATGACTTGGAGGTGATTCATATATTTTGTTTATAGGTTATTACTCGCCTTTAGCCTATTCAATTGTTTATTGTCGCCCATGCAGCTATTATAGTTAGTTGTTGAGCTATGAACTGCCTATGTTGCCTATGATGTTGTCTAATAGGACAATGCTACTGCAAATGAGGGCTATGCATTGCTAAATGTTCTATATCGATGCAAAAGAATGGTATGTTTTGCTTACGGGACAATTTTGATGTCAAATAGGGCTATGTGTTGCCTAAAGGTCTATGTTGATGCAAATGAGGGCTATATGCAGCCCACAAAGCTATGATGTAGACTAAGAGGGATATCTGCTGCCTACGAGGCTATATCGTTGCAAAAAAGGGCTATGTGACTCTTGTAAAGACAAGGGGCTACTAGTAGGGGTATATAGATTGATTGAGACTTTTTGTGTTTAGGGGGCCTAGGTAGGTGGTATGTTGTTTTTACCTACCGAGCTTATGAGGGGTTGGTTAGGTTGTTGTTTGGTAGATTTTTAGATTTAATAGTGGTTTATCATTCTTATCTTAATTTTGATTTCCTTACGTGATTGCTTTTTGTTTATTATGATACTTGCTTATTAGTCTATCTTCTTTCATCCTCCGTGGATCATTTTGTACTGATGCTCTATTGCCTTGGGGTGCTGCATTCATGCACGTTGGTCCCGACAGATGACCCAGTAGGCCTCATCAGCAGCAGGATGACATTTATCTAATTGGCTAGCCCTTTCCTCTGGATTTGCTAGAGTGGCGAGTTTTGTTAGCTTTTGTTGTATATATCATTATGGGTTGGCACGGTCCCTATCCATCCAATATTTTCTACTCTTTGATGCTTGTAAACTAGTGTGTGGGGTTCATAGATATGTTATGGCAAGTTGGCAAAGTTTTTTTATTTTGTGAAGATTGTGAGTTGTTTGATGTATTGTCTTGATGTATAAATGTTTTATGATTTGGTATATATATCATGGTGCCCTCGATGACCCAATGAAGACTTTTATTCTAGTTAGCTATTTATTTATATGAACTATTGGGAGTAGCTATTTCTTTTATAGATCTACTAACAGGGGACTTGCCGGCCGAGTGCTTAATTTTGAGCCTAGATATAGTTGTTTGTTTTCTTGATTGCATGTGGATTCCATACGCTAGTAGAAAATGGTTCAGAAGGGTCGGATATGGCTAGATTTTTTTGCATTGGGAGCCAGTTGACTTTGGTTCATTACATGGGTACAGTGGCATCAAAAGTGATGGATTTCACAATGTTGAATCCTTCGGAATTTAATGGTTCTAAAGTTGAGGAAGATCCTGAAGAGTGTCCTATAAGATGTTGGATATCATTGGATTGACTATTGTAGCGAAGGTGGAATTGGTCGTTTATCAACTCAATGGGGTTTCTCAAATTTGGTTCAACCAATGGAATGCGACATGACTATGAGATGTGGGTCCCTTATAATGGGAGAGGCTTATGTCCACTTTTCTTAATAGGTTCTTTCCCCTTGAGATGAGGGTAGATAAAGTGCTTGAGTTCATTAATCTTCGACAAGGACATATTAGTGTAAAACAATATTCCTTGAAATTCACTCAATTGTCCAAGTGTGTTCTTTTATGGTTGCCGACTCTAGGGCAAGAATTAGCAAGTTCATTCAGGTGTGTCAAAATTGCTTTTCAAAGAGTGTCGAACGACTACGCTTTTCCATGACATGGATATTTCTTATCTAATGGTTCATGCCAAACAAATTGCAGAGAAAAAGCTTAAACAAAGGTCTATAGAAACAACGAGGGAAATAATGGATGATAGTAACATCCATACTCTATGTCTGGTGGACGTGGTCGTCCAGTGTTTCTACAAGGTTTTTTGGGGGAAAGGTTCTCCTAAAGATTCTACAAGGTCCAACAATGAAAGGGTTTGAAATTCTAAGCCTTAAAAAGGTTATAATGGGCCTTCTATTTTTAATTGTATGAAGTGTGGAAGAAAACACGAGAGCAAATGTCTAGCGGATTCAAATCCTTGCTTTGGTTGTGGTAAGATGGATCAAAAGATAAGGGATTATGCTTTGGTCGCTAATAATGAGGGATATAATATTCGTATATCTCTACCCTATTCTTTATTCTTTCCAAGTTGTTCGGGTTGTAGTGCTCCTAAAATTGTTTTATGCTCTTCATACTCGAGGTTAACAAGAGGAATCTCCCGAAATGGTTTGCAGTTCATTAAGTGTTTGCCAACTAGATATATATTCTTTACTTTATCCCGTACTACTTTGTCTTTTATGATGCCATATCTTGCTATGATATTTGATGTTCTCCCCAAAATATTTTTAGAACCTTTTACTATATCCACTCTTTTTTGTTTTTTGTTGAGATGGTAAATAGAAAATATCCCATCTCCTTATCCCATAGAGTTTCTCTTGTTGACTTGGTAGATCATGACATGCTTGATTTTAGGTCATCCTTGGGTTAGACTTGTTTGCACTCTTGTTATGCTTTATTGATTGTAGACTCGGGTAGTTAAGTTTCACTGCCCGAGTTAGCCTATCTTAGAGTGGAAAGGGACAAATTCTATTACTAAAGGTCGCTTTATTTCTTATCTTAAATATAAAAGGATGGTTTCTAAGGGTTTTTGGTACCATTTAGTTAGGGTGAGGAATCTGGATTCCGAAGCCCCTAGACTTGAGTCAGGCCCTATTGATAATGAGTACCCGGATGTGTTCCGCGATGAATTACCCAATATTTCTCCAAAAAGGGAAGTAGAGTTTGGTGTTGACCTTCTCCTAGATATGCAACCTATTTTTATTCCTCCTTATAGAAAGGCTCCGGCAGAACTTAAGGAGTTAAAGGAACGGTTGAAGGATTTATTGGATAAAGGTTTCATCCTACCAAGAATATCTCCATGTTGTTCTTTGGTATTGTTTGTTAAGAAAAAGGATGGTTCACTCCTAATGTTTATTTATTATCGACAGTTGAATAAGGTGACCACCTATAATAAGTATACTCTTTAACAATTGACCTTAGGTCTGGTTATCACCAATGGATGGTGAAGAATTATGAAATCCCAAAAATGGCAGCTCAAAAGAACGAAGAAAAAAAGGGTTGAAGATCTCCTAACCCGTTAAGCGAGTCACCAAATGGCCTTAATCTCCCCTAATGTTCCAAAGTACTAAGACCAGAAAGAAAATGATCAAGTCAGCGATGAGAATGAGTAGTAGGCGTGTTGTAGAGCAGTTCTGTGAAGCAGTACTACTTCGCCCAAAGTTATAGAACACAAAGTTGCGCAAGGCAAAAGCAAGACGGCGATGAACTATACCAAAGAACGGATCGCCAAGTTGATCGGCGATCCTGACTAACTGCGATGAGTGATGATTCGAAGCATAAATTTATATAAAAAAAAATATTCATCAATATTTTTTAACTTAGGATTAAAGTTTTTGATGTGGACAATAGTTTTTCAGAATTTGCTTCTAATTTTGAGTTCTTAGAGTTTTGGGAGACTTTGTTTTTTAACCTTGATGATTTAAAGATTAACAACTTCAAGAAATTGGGTGTGTATCTTGAAGAATCTTAATCCTTAGCTCTTGTAAACACATTATCTATGGTACCCATTTTATGGAAATATTTTTTTGCATCAATATTGATTTCTTTAATATGCATAGCTAAAAACCCAATTCATGGGGTGTGATTATGTGAATATGAGTTGAAGATATTGTTAGGTCTTCCTAATTAGTAGTTATTTTGATGTTTATGATTTCGTTCCGTAGTTGTGTTTGAAATTGATTAAATGATAGTTGCAAATATGATTTTATCTTCGTGTCTGGGGCTTACTTGAGAGAGAGGTATTCAGACAAGAACTACTCAATCGATAGCCAGAGGTTATTGGATTGTTGTGGGTTTAGCTTGACAGAGTGAATCCTAAACCCTCTACCACACTTTAAGCTCGAGAGAGTGAATGGACTAGGACAAAGGTTGGACATAATAGAGGCTTCTCGGTGTTTGAGAGATTCCAAGTTTATTAGGGATAAGTTGCTCGACAGAGAATTTACCCCACTAATGTCTGGCTTAGTCATAAATTTGCAAAAATTTACTTGTAATAGCATGTACCCGGTTGTTTATTTAAGATCATATTGCATCACATCCCTCGAATTCCAACTCCTTATTCGTATCTCTCTTATTTTTTGTGATTTTAGTTGTTACTTTCTAAACAAACCCCCCATTGTTAATTTACACTTGTGTCAACTCCTTCGATTTATCATATTTTTTTATCGATAATTTCTTTTAGCTATGACTAGCATGAGCTAATTTGTACTTAGTTGAAAGAACCGCTCCCTTGGGACTCCACCCCAACCCTTTGTTAGGTTATATACTTCTTAACAGCCGTCGACTCTTAGAATTAGATGAAGTGTTTTTGACGAAGTTAAATAGTTCATCAAAAATGGCGTCGCTGATGATGATTGGGGTCACTTGAGAATTTTTAGCTTAGTAGAAATTTTGTTCTTGTTAGTTATAGTTCTACTAACCTAATCTTTAATTTTTTTTTCCTCTTCGATTAGAGAAGGGGAGCATGTCTGGTAGCAACGGTGATCAAATGGACTCTTCTCTTATAAGAATGATGTCTCTTAGGGATGACACCCTATGGTTTAGACAATAGGAGATTGAGTCAATCCATGAGTTATGGGTGAAATTTAAGAAAATTTTCTCCACCACCCGACTCATCTAATTTCTGAAAAATGTGCTATTGGCCTGCTTCTATAAAAGCCTTGGCATCGACAACCAATGATTGGCTGAAAAAATATTTTTGGGAGGTATTTCATAACTACCCTATGAGATAGCAGCCCATCTCCTTGATAACCTGTCCATACCCAACAAAGAGACTGAAAAAAACCATATGTTGGCCATACTATTGACCCACCTGGATCTAGTGATCAAGAAAATCATGGAATTTTGAGCACCAAACAATGATAAAGATCGGCACACACCCCTCATATAGGTATGAAGCCTAATATTAACGGGGGTGGAACTCTCACTCATTCTCTAAAAAGTTGAAAGTCACGAAATGGTGTTGAATGAGATTAAATATATGTCTTAAGTCTAAATGAGATAAATGATTCCTAATTAATATATGTACAACTACTAGGGATACAAATGGGTCACGTAGTGTCTCATATCTCCCCCATTAATAATGATTAAGAGGGGGAAGTCATGCCACAACTATAAATAAGGTGCTTCTTAGTAGGCAATCTAAACATTGATAGCTTTATGTTTGATTTAATATAATGGTATGTTGATTGTACAAGTAGAAGTGTGAAAAATGTTTAGAAGCTTTAGATTTGCGATCTATAGTCAAATGGATGAATTGCCAACCAGGTCGGTGACCCCAATCTTGTTTGTCATTTGTACCTCTTCATTAACTTGAGGTCTTGTCAAACACAACGAGGTAAGTAATTAGTTTGCGGACCGCTAAGTGTATCGGCAAGCAAAACTAATGTCTTCGAAATGAAATAACTTGATGGTTTATTTCAGGACCAAAATTATTCATTACTAATTTTCTTATTTTCCCTCATTTTTATCATTCTAAACTCGCACCTGTTTCGTATTTTAAATATCTCCGATGTGTATTAGTCTTTTTAGTTGATCGTCTAATGTTTGGATTTGGTTCTTTGTGCTTCCTAGGATTATAGTTTGTTTAAATCAGTAATAAAGGTTGGTTTCCCAAACTCCATATTTACTTTTGTTACTGTAATCTTTTGTAAATAGATCTTGTCCTGAAGAAGTGTGTTGGGCCTTTCTGATTATGTTAACTTGTTATACTACCTAGTTCTAATACGATTAGCTTGCCAATATTGTTTAACCGATGAAATCGCATATTTACATGATTTGAAATGAACTCGAAATTGGTGGGGTGTGTCTGCATGTTTATCCTGGAGAAATCTGAATCCTAAGAGATCTCGTATTATGGGTCTTGTGCGAATTTGACTAGTGTACTGTTTAGTTTGTTATTTCAGGGGTTTTAATGTTGAATTTTTGATGACGGATAGTGAATAGGCATGTTGGATCATTTGGAGAGCTGGTTCGAACTCGCCGAACTACTCAATTATTTTTCTAATGCCTCCATCTCGCCCTTAATATTTGTTGTATGTCTTATTGGTCTCTGTAACTTTTCGCCAAAAACACTCGTTGAATTGTTTAAAGTATTTAAATCTACCATTTCACTACATCCCTGAATTATTTTTTCAATGTAACTTTCGATGGGCTATCTCTTGTTCGCCGAAAGGTTTTGATAAGAGTTTGAATGAACTTTTGTTTCTCCTTCTTGCCATGAAATTTGACAAAATCCGCTAGGCAAACCCTTTTTAGCTCGCCAAAGAGATTTTGCAACCCGCCGAGTGTATCAGCAAGTCCTTATGCAATTTTTTTCCAATGACTGTGATTAATTTGTCCTTAAATTTTCTCCAATGTTTAATATATTGATAGACCTAATGCCCTAGGAAGAAACATGATATCTTAAGGCAAAGTAAAAGGAATCACAATTAATGAGGATGCAACTGCATCAGGGACTAAAACAACAAAACTTCCTACACATGGTGGAAAAGGAAAGTGTAAAGCAAAAGCACCTGGGTCACTATGGCACAATTGTGACAACGACGACATTTACACTACACACCTCACTACGTTTGAAAGTAAGGGTGCGAAATAAGAACCTCATATTACAGTTTCTGATGATGATGAGCTTATAACAACAAAAGAGGGATAATTACACGCTAAAAAGATAAATGATCTGTCTCGGATCATAAATGCTCACCCACCACTTCTCCTCTTCCAGTTATAGAACGAGCAGTGGTGTTCAAACTACCGGTTCAGGGTCCTCTTCCCAAGTTGATGAAAAAAGTTAGAACTGAAGGGAGGAGGAGAATTATTGAAGAGAAGTGTTTGTCCACGGATGGGGTTATCGAATGGTTCCTGGATATCATGGATAGCCTAAGATATCACAAGTTCAAAATTTTGACAAAACCCTGGGTCCTCATATTCCGTACCTGGTTAGAGAATTCTACAGTGCATATAGTTCTTTAATACCTAGAGAAAGCAACAAACAACATTTTTCGAAGTAGTTCATTGCGTGGTTGTTAGAGGATGGAAGGTACATTACGATAGTTATACTATAAACTCATTCTTAGGGATATCCACACGTATTAATGATAACTGCCAACACCTAATCATAATAAAAAAAGCTAGACATTTTAAAGAAATGATTAGCCATATTGACCTCTGATGGTAATCTAAAATTGTTTGAAGAAGGGGCTACAATAAAGATTTGAACATAGTCGCAAGATTCTTGTTTGGATTTATCAACTCAATTATGCTGTCCCAAAAATAGTTGATCCTTCACCTTGCCAAGGAATCCTTTTTGGGTTGCATCATAGAGGAGACAGGGATAAATGTTTGACATAGTATAGAACAAAAAAATACTCATGCCGTAAAGGAAACAACATACATCACTTCCTCTCCTGATATTGATCATTGAGTTATGTAGATAGTCTCAGGTGCCTAGAGATTCAAAGAAGGACGAGGAAGTGTAGCCCACATCCTCCAATGATATCCCGATGATTGAAGTTGAGTATCTCAAAGATCAGGCAGAAAGGAAGCAGAAAGAAGCCAATCCTTCTCCAGCTGGGGACATAGACTCCATACATGCAGAGGCGTCTTCCCCTAGTATGGATTGTACGCCTTCAGGTACATCAACATCTACTATTATTCCTTCTAAAATTTCAGGTTCATCGACTTTCGCATTGCCACCTAGACCTGTTATTGTTGTTGTCTCATGATATTGTGACCCCATTGAGCAATTCCAATAATGCCATCAAGGCTAGGATCGTGATGTGCGAGTGCGATCAAGGGACCACGAAAAAGGTGACGACTTTAAAAGTCGCCATTACTGAGCTGAGAAGAGATATGGACTATATGAAGTCCACCGATATGTCTATGGTATTCAAGATGGTGGAGCTCCCCATGTGCCAGTTGATCCAGGTTTGACCGAGTCTGAGGCATAGATAGATGAAGAGATGCTTGAGGCTATTGTAGATGCTGTAGATGAGGGCCTGATTGAGATTTAGGTGATTATGAGAGACGTCGTTGTGTAGGCTTCCATGGAAGGTACACCTTTGTTGCCACTAATGATGTCCTTAGCGGAGCTTGTACTTCAAAGGCGACTCTAGGCATTGAGGTGCAAGTCAAACCTGATTGACCTGGCCTGATGTCCAGACATATGAGGCAACTGCTTAGACAGGATTCCCTCTTTACCTCCCTCTATGTATTACTCTTTGGATACTTTTATTTCATTTGCATTTGAAGATAGATACCATTATTGTGGTGGTGTGAGGCTGACCTTTTTGTGTGAATATAGTGCTTGTGTTTTGTGTATATATTTGGGTTGTTATGCTTTAAAATTTTATTTTGAACAACATTTTGCAAATTTTTGAGCTTGTGTCTCCTTTTTCTTTCATTGTAAATATTTTTACCCATCCTCCAAAAAAATTTTGCCACGTCTTTTATGTATTTTATATTTGCGGTTCTTTGGGAAATTTGAGTCTCGTTTTGATTAATATGGATTACTTGGATAGTACTCTCACTCTAACGAACATGAATGTACGGCTACGATGAGCCTAAATTAATTTTTATAGAAAATATGTGAACTTTTTGCATCAGGTTGTGATTAGCCAGCTATAAAATTTATTTTCTTGCGATTTACATTGTACACTAGCAAAAGTGTGGAGCTTACTGTGAACCATGCATGATGAGCCCTATAATTTGCCCGGTTGTTCTGGTTGACCAAGTGATGTGATCTCATGATATGATCTTAGGCACCTTTAAAAGAGTGTGAACCAATTTGATATATACCTCTTTTGTGGCCTACCTTGTGAGTGTGCGAACTGTTTTTGAACACCCCTTGAAACTTGTCTTTCTTTAGAAGAAACTTGACAAAAACATGAACATGTTTATTCCACATCCTATAATCCTCTTGATTTATGGTTTATTAAATAGCCAACTTCCCCCAAAATCCTAAGTTGGGGGTATACTGAAATAGAGAAGGCAAGTCAAGAAGTACAATACATGTCTCCTTTAACCTATGGTATTGAAAAACATGGAACCCTTCCATACAAAAAAAAGAAAAGAAGAAGAAACAAAGAGAAAAAGAAAAAAAAGAAAAGAAAGAAAAAGAAATTTATGGAATAAAAAAATTGGGTTTTTCCGAATAAACCATGGAATGTGAATAATGGGATGACTTATTAGGAAGAATAAAAATGATGAAATAAGGAGAAAGGATGTTTTGTAAGCAAAACATTTCATGAGGATAAAAGTCACTAAGCCAAAATCACCATACCTTTGCACTCAGCCCCGTTACAACTTTAAAAGACCTTTTCGATCTTCATTGAACTTAAACGATGGTTTAATGGAAAATACAGGCAAACCTATGGGTTAACTCATGCATTTATGTTTACCTTTGTGAGTGTGAGTCTTGTATTTGATTTGAGAACTTTATATTGTAAAGTATTGTGTGTGAAAAATGGAATCATTGTTTGTCTGAGGGAATTTAATCATTTTTGTTGAGCTTGAACTTATATTAGAAGCAAGTATCGTGAGCTTGAAAATCTTTAATAATGGTGTTTCACAACTTGATTATATAAGTGCACAGTTGATCCTTGTGTTAGTAAATTAAGTCTTTTTTGTGTACATTCAGGATTTATTATTGTCTAGGGCAGTTTAAGACATCCTTTTTGAACTTCTGAAATTGAGTTTTACTTGAGTACAAGAAAAATTTTATGTTAGGTTGTAGATGGGTCCACGATTTTGACTCATAGCTTTAGTGCCCTCAAATGCATATTTTATCTCAATAACTGATAAAATGCCTTGAGTTTCAGGTTTTTTGACTTGGAGATAAGGCATGGAAACCTTTGAACCAAAAATAAAAAAGGCAACTGAAAAAGAACGAAGAAAGAAGTCCTGAAGATCTCCTAATCCATTAGGCGAGACATCGAATGACATTAATCTTGCCTAATGTTTCAAAGTACTAATCCGAGAAGGAAAGGATCAACTCAGCGGTGAAAAGGAGCATTTGACATGTCGCCAAGCACTTCAGCAAAGCATTACTACATCGCCTAAAGTTACAGAACACGAACATGCGGAAGGGAAAAGCATGAGGAGGATACTAAACAAAAGGGCGGTTCATCGAGTTGATCGATGATCCAGACTAACTCCACCGAGTGTTCCTTCGCAACACACCTTTTTATAAAACTATAAATACTCATTAATATTTTGTAACATAATATCAAATTTTTAGATGTGAACAATAGTTTTTCAGACTTTGCTTCTATTATTGAGTTCTTAGAGTTTGGGGATAGTTTGTTCTTGAACCATGAAGATTTAAAGGTTCCCAACTTCAAGAAATTAGGAGTGTGTCTCGAAGAAACTTCATCCTTAGCTCATGTAAACACAATTTCTATCATACCCATTTGATGGAAACACTTTTTGGTATCAATTTGTATCTCTTTACGATGCGTAGCTAAAACCCAAATTCTTGGGTTGTCATTATGTGAATATGAGTTGAATTTACTGTTGGATCTTTCTAATTTGTAGTTATTATGTTGTTTAAATGTGATTTTTTGTAGTAATTTTGTTTGAAAATAATGAAATCGTAATTGCAAATATGATTTTATCTTTGTGTCTTGGGCTTGCTCAAGTGAGAGGTCGTTAGACGAAAACTACTGAATTGATAGCCAGTTGTTATTGGGTTGTCCTGGATTTAGCTCGAGATAGTGAATACTAAACCCTCTCCCACACTTTCTACTCGAGAGAGCATAGGATAAGGAGAAGGCAAAGGCTAGGCATAATAGCAGCTTCTCGGTGTTTGAGAGAAACCAATTTGATTCCGGATAAGTTGCTCGACAGAATTTACGACACTAAAGTCTAGCTTAGTCACAAATTTGAAACAATTTACAAGTAATAACATGTATGTGGTTGTTTGTTTAAGCTCATATTCCTATGAATATCAAGAATCCCATCTTCCTATACGTATCTCTCTTATTTTGGCAGATTTTAAATAACTTGTAACCTTACTTACTTATCGTGAGATTTTGACAATGTAAATTACATAGACCATGTGATTTATAACATGGAATTATTGTCTATCCCGCATCAAAATGAGATTTCCTTAATTTCGATGGTATGAACCACGAGTCAGAGCTAAAGGGATCCATTAGCTAATGTCTATATGATAAAATCATCCTAGGGTGACAAACAATTCATAGAACAAGGGTAATAGGTGCTACTCTACTTGGTGTTTAGTAGAATATCCAACAGAATAGTGTTTAATTACATTCTATTAATCATCCATTGAAAGGAACAATTAATCAACAAACTTAAGTTAACGTTCATTTAGAATATCTCCTGAACTTCGTTCGAACTAGGTAAGAAAATCATTAAACCTTATGGATAAATTTTGTTAGAAATAATTTCACAAACATGTTCATAGTTGTAAATGAGAACACTATTTACAACACCATTGATTCCTTTACTCTAAAAGCATCCTCAAATCATTTACATAAACTTCATAAGAAGTATGTATCATCTAATTAAATTCATCGTTCAAGTTTGTAAGTTTCATCATATGTTCATATTATAAAAAGTCATGATTCATTCCTAGGGTCATATGAATTTCACTTAAAATCACGTAATTACTTCAATTCATGCATAAAAAATAAAAAATAATCAATTGAATAATAATTTAAATGAACCTATGTAGATTAAATAAAACTTACTTTGAATTAATAATCTACCTTGTAAAATTAGAGCTTTTAGGAACCCTACAAAAGAAAGGACTACATATGTGAATACTAGCATACATTCGTGATCAATTCCGACAATCTATGGTGAATGGGAGATACTTAATTGAAACCCTATCTTCATCTTCTTTAGCCTTAGAGACAATTTTTGAAGTGATCTTAAACAGAAATTTAGGAAATAGGTGAATGATTTAGAATCAGTAGTTTGAGGACTTAATCCACTTATTCATGTGTTAAAATAGGGGATAATGTAACATGGTTTTGGCATCAAACACTTATGGGAAGGACCCCAAAACCATTTAACATTAGTGCCAACCCCATTCTATGGAGCCTTATATTTAAGCAAACATTGATGGAGCATGTTCATGGCTTGTAGGACCTCGTACCACTCGTAGACCAAAAATGTAGAAGTCAAATTTTGATCATAAAATTTCACCAAGTCTGGTACCTTCCTACAAGACATATCAGTGACTCGCGGATAACTTGAAGGACCATGTGAGGAAATCATAGAATAAGATATTGAAACTTGACTTTTCTAAAACTCAAAACAACTTTAGCAGTTGTCTTTTTACGACCTGTAGGAAATTCTACATTCTGTAGATGGGACTTGTAGACAACTATCGACAGCCAAATTCCATATTTTCTTTTTTTTGAACATTCCCACTTACGATATATTACAATATCTTCCACTTGGGAACAATCATCTTCCAATGGAACTAAAGATAACATGAATAGAGTAGGAGAGAAAGTAACCACCAAAGATTCATGTAATTTAATAAAAATTCACATAATAATGGAATATCACTCTTAGTGAAACCATAACATCAAAAATGACTTTTTTCATGAACATGCATTGATGTGCCGTGATTTCACGACATTTCTAATCCATTTCACTTAAGAGTTGTGTGTGTCTAAAGCCTTTTTGTATTGATTTTTACAAGTTTTATGTCTTATTTTGCACGTAACATGTTCAGGTGGCAAGAGAAGAAAAAAACATAAAATAGTGCAGAACCATACCTACGAGATGCTTGCCCTTATTTTCGCTGCTTAGCTTCGCCAGACTAAACTTTAGGATCTTGGTACGACTTTCTTGTCGTGTAACTTACGCTCAGGGTTAGGTGTGGTACATTTGGGTACTTGTAGTGAATTTATGCCCTTCTTGACATTATCGATATGTCCTCTACCTCTGTTTACTACTTTTGACCCCCTCTTCTTTTGTTTTCTTCTTTCCTTTGCCTTAGTTACATTTTTAATGTGACTTTCGCTTCTTTTCCATCTTTTTTTATCTCTTTTTATTTATTTGTTATTTTACTTTTAATATTTTGTTTTCTTTCAAGTATGCAGATATTTCTCTTGCTTACACTTTTCTTTTCAACAACCAACCTTTTCATACCCATTTTTGGGCCTTCGCCCATAATAGCCATCCTCAACTCGTGGTTTTCCATGAGCTGAGTTACACAATACCCGAGGTCGGGTAAGGTCCAAGATGAGGTTAATTTCTCCATTAGCCATCCTCAACATAGGCTTTTGGCATAAGTCGAGGTGCACATGTCCAAGGACGGACTGGGGCTAAAACAATAGACCTTAGCAAGCGGAATTGGTGAATCAAAAAAAATGTTCTATTATAGGCTCAACAGGTTTGGATCAAAAGGGACAGTTATTTTATTTTGTCAACTTTTTTAAGGCTAGATATTGGCTATTTCGAACAATGGCCTACGATCACTTCATAGGTTCTAGTGTAAACTCCCTTCGCATGACTAACCGAGCAAGTTATAGTTAGGTACCAACATTTGAACACTCGAATATACTCACACTCTCTTGACACACGTTGCACTATTAGATTATCAGATTACCCAGTTCATGTTTTAGTTGAAGGTCGTGCAGTGGTTGCCTATTTATGTCATGTTTAGAGCCAATACATTCAACTTATCCTAACCTATTCATGAAAGCACTACAATGGATGGGGTATAGTTATTTTTGGCCATCATGCTTCATTTATGCTTTTATAATCTTACTCACTAGAACATGCCGATTCAATAGAAATTTTAACATTCTCTTGAGGAAAAAGAACAGGCAAGAAAACCCCAAGAGAGGATTATAAGTTGGACTACTATGACTTCACCCTATAACTCACTTTCCATTTACCCCACCCCAACAAATTATTTTTGCAATTGTCCCCAATGCATAAGAAATCAAAGATATAGAGTGGTAGGTGAAGCAAACCTGTGGCGCATAGCGCCGAAGAACTCTCAACAAGCTGGTGGGTCCGGATTCCCAAAACCCGTAGGATCATCACTTGGGCCACTTTCAGTAGTTCCAACATCAACCTATGCACCATCAGTCATGATCCTTTCTTTGCTCACCGATACAGAACTTCATGCCCCAACATCCATCTCTAGAGCTCTCATTTGACGTATTTCATCATCTACTAAAGAGGCCCTCCTAGCTCGCTCCATCTCCATCCAGTCTCTCTTGCTCGCACAGGCCTCATCACCAGCCTCATTGGTGTGCTAGAGTGGTTCCTCTTAGTACGAACTCGTTGTTAGGACTGTGGCTCAATAGGGACCTTGAACAAAGCCTCTAGCACCGTGTCCTCATCTAGCTCAGTGGGAGCACTCTTTGGCTCAATCCCCAGCATCTCCTAGAAGGCGTCAACATCAGCTCGAATGATGGCAAGCCTAGCTTGAATAGTAGTGAGGTTAGTGGTAAGGGTTGCTCGTGCTAGAACATGCAACTCAAAAGTGTCAAGGTGTTTGTGAACAACATGAATTTGCTGCTTTGCTTGCTTAGCCACCCGTTTCTCAATGCGGTCCTTTACCTCGGCTATTGAGTTTTGCATCTACAGCTGAATGTGATAAAGCAGGGTAGCCATATGTGCCTCTAACTTCTAAACTCGAGCTAGAGGGACTAAAACTGGAGTTGATCTAGACGAGCTAGGCTCCCTTTTGGCTATATTTGAGGAGGAGGCCGGAGTGGGATCCGCATGGTCTGGTATGGTAGGGTGAGCCCCTTATGCTAGCTACACTATGTCTGCCAAGTTCTCGTTCAATGGTGGAACCTCGATCCGAGGACCTTGACGGGGTGCCGCTACATTGGCCTCACCTATATTAGGCCTATATCCAATTTCCCCGCTGGATGATAGACCCTATGACAGTGCCGAATTGACACTCCTGCATCGCTGCATCTAGAAGATAAGACACGGAAAGGTGTAAGTGATAAATATTTTGAATGCTCTCTTGAATATCCGTTAAAATCGTCTGAGCTAAGTCTATCTCTACGATAGCTACTAGTGTTGCCACGATCACCGCCCTATGCCATGTAGGTACATTGTCTACCATTGTGGACAATAATCGGTGCCAGACCAACAACCATAAAAATATGGCCACAAAAGTGAAAGTGACCTTCTTGATGAGCCCTCTAGGATCTATAACCTAATCGGCCCTCTAAACCTTAGTTGCGATATACCTAGCTAGCTTTTTTATATTGCCTCACACTTCCCGCACTCATGTTAAACTCACCACTCTAAATAATTTCCCACCTTTAATCAAACTGCAAGGTATTACGGGTCCACTGTGAACCAGTGGTGGGGACGTATAGAATCTTCTGCTTCTTGGTTGAGAATAAGCATTTTCATGCTTCTATTGACAAACCTCGTTTACAGGATCAGTGATCGTTGGTCGAATTCAATGGTGATACAATTCTTCCGAGCTACCATGAGTCCTCCTTTCATCTATGTCAACATTTAAGTCATAGACTTTTCTAGTAAGACATTAGTTCATTAGCTTTGGTCATAAACCTTCTTTTAGATGTTTTGGTACATTGACTTTCAGGTTCTATGTGTGTTTCTTTATTATTTAGTTTTTAGATCTTTCGAATGTTTATGGGAGCTTCAATTTTGGCTATTTAACTTTCTTTCTTAACTTAAATGCTTTAGTATTTTGATTCTAGTTTGTTAGATAATTAGTATTAATGGTTCTCCTATAGGAGGGTTTGTGTGGGTGACAATCAGTACGGTCAGGGTCATTAAAAAGTTGAAATCAGATCCTAGATTTGTTGATATTGATGTATTCAAATGAGTCTAGTAGAGTTTTGTGGAATGGTACGGAGACCTCCGTACTTTTGTTCGAGAGGGTATGGGACTTTAGGAGATCTTTCTATTTTCTCTTGTCTTCTTCGTGCTATAACATGATTCAAATTGGTAGCTGTTTATTCAAATTGGTATTTGACCTTCTTAACTCTTTTATTCGTAGATGGTTAACACTACATTTAACGACGTCTGTCTTATAGCTCCTGTCAATGCTCCAGCTGAGGAATCTACAGTAAGAGGTGGGAATCGAGGTTGGGGTAGAGGACGACCTAGGGATTGCTGTCGATGAAGAGTCGTACCTACTAGATAATATATACCGGTTTAAAATGTTGCTTAAAATAAGGACCCTCACGTGCATAATAAATATATACATGAGAATATTGAGGTTGAAAATGTTGAGAAGGTTGGACAAGAGGAAGAGGAACTGGCAAATACAACACGCATTCCTCTAATCAACTTAGTGTTAGCTCAGCATATCATGTCATTCTTGAAAGATTTGGTTTGTCCTAGAGTGCTTCCTTTTGTTCAAGCAACTCAAACTCCCGCCAATCCTCCTATTAGTATCACTGTCCCCATGGTGGGAGGGAATGTAGATCATGATTCCGTCCTTTGTTGGGTTCTTTTATGACTAGTAATGAGCATGAAATTTTGATTATGTTTCTGAATCTAAAGTCCTCTGTACTTCTTGGTTCAGAGAATGAGGATGCTTATAAGTTTATCTACACATAAACCCAATTTCATGCTCTATTTTTAGAGAATTATGTGTCTCGTACATTAGGAGATCATAAGAAGGATGAGTTCATGGACTTAGAGAAAGGTGGTGTGTATGTGGTTGCTTATGAGGAAAAATTCTATGCCATGTCTAGATATGCTAAGCAATTGTTGACTACTCATGAACAGAGGATGCATTTATTTATTGTGGGACTAAATTCTAAATTGTGGTTATTATATAATCATATGACCTCTGTAGGAAAAAACTTCAACGAGGTAATAAATTTTTTGAAGAAAATGGAGGGGTGAGGCGAGTCGGTCATGCAAGGCATTGGCTAAGAAAGATAAAAATTTAGGCAAATTTCGGGGATCTTAATCTAGAGGTTCAAGGAGGTCAACACATGCAACCAGGCTAATTTGGTCCGCTATGCCCGCATCTACAGATAATTACACGGTAACTCCACCTCATAATTTAATTTAGGATCGCTAGGGAGTCGCAATTTCGGTGAGCATTTGATCGTACCTTCTATAACTGTGAAGAACCTAGGCATATGAGGAAATATTTCTCCCACTAATGCTTCAGGGATTCAGTGCAGCAGCAGTCCAGATAAGTGGTACCCGCGTGAAATGGTAATAATGGTCGAGGGTGTCCACAAGGTGGGTGAGGAGGAAACCAGCGAGACCGCGGAGGTAGGGGAAATGATCACACATGTAGATGTACAATGCAGCAAGGAAAGGAAGTCGCCCATCATGATGATAGGGATCAGTGTTATGCCTTTCCAACAAAGGTGGAGGCGTTTATATGTTTTCATACTTGGGCTGATTTGGTAATTTTGGATATGACTAACTTTGACAAAGTCTTAGGCGTGACTTGCTTATCCGTATATTATGTTGTTCTTAATGGTAATACTAAGTCTTTGACTCTAGAAATTAAGGGAAGGGAAAAATTAGAGTGGGAATGTGTGTACAATCCTAAGCAAACTAAGATTGTATCCTTCATTTGGGTAAAAAACTTGTAGAGTAGGATTTGTTTGGCTTACTTTGCGTATATTGGAGATGTTGGGGTTGAGTCTTCCTCTATTATGTCTATTCCCATGGTGTAAAAATTTAGAGAAGTGTTTCCAACTGATTTTCCTTGCGTGCCTCCGGATAGAGATATAGATTTCTGCATCGATTTAGAGATTGGTACTTGTGTCATTTTCATCCTTTCCTATCGCATGGCTCCAACAAAATTAAGTTAGCTTAAATTTCATATCCAACAACTTCTTTATAAGGGATTTATGCGTCCTAGGTCTTCCCCGTTGTGTGCTCTAGTCTTTTTTTGTTAATAAAAACGATGGTAGTTTGAGGACGTGTATATGTTACGAACAATTGAGTAGGGTCACCATTCAAAACAAGTATCCATTGACTAAAATATATGATATTTTTTACTAATTCGCAGGTGGATCAGTGTTCTCTAAGATTTATCTAAGGTCTGGATACCATCAATAAAAAAACTAAGCTTGAAGATGTGCCCAAGACAAAATTTAGAACCCTCTATCGGCACTACGAATTTATAGTAATTTTGTTTCAGTTGACTAATGCGCCTGAAGATTTTATGAGTTAAATGAATGGTGTATTCGTCATAGTCTTTATTGTTGATATTTTGGTCTATTCCAAAGTGAGAAAGAGAATGCCGACCATCTTTGTATTGTTCTGGGTATTCTTGGGAACAAAGATTTTATGCTAAATATTCTAAGTGTAATTTTTGGTAGAATTATGTTGCATTTTTGGGACATGTAGTTTTCAAAATAAGGGGTAATGGTTGATCTTCAAAAGATTAAGGCAGTAAAGAATTAGGTTAGGCCTAGCTTTGTGATAGAAGTTTTGAGTTTTATGGGGCTTGCTAGATACCATCATCGATTTGTGAAGAACTTTGCTGCTATTGCCATTGACTAGACAAATTTTACCAAAAAGGAGATACCATTTGAATGGAATGAATAATGTGACGAGAGATTCCAAAAGCTAAGACTCTTTTGACCACCACACCTATTCTAGAATTATCGGTCGAATGTATGGATTTCATTATTTATTGTGATGCTTCAGATTACGGTTTGGGTGTTGTGTTTATGAAGGATAAGAATCTTATAGCTTATGCTCGCATTAATTGAAAGGACATGAGAGGAACTATCCAAAACTTGATTTGGAGTTCGCAGCGGTAGTGTTTTCTCTTATGATATGGCGGCATTATTATATGGTGTTAAGTGTGAGGTGTTTAATGATCATCGTACTTTATAACACACCTTCACTAAAAAGAATTTCGATTTAAGACAGCAAAAGTGGATTGAGTTATTTAACGATTATGATATCACCATTCAATACCATTCGGGTAAGGCGAATGTAGTGGAAGGCACTTTGAGTCGAAAAGTAGTAAGTATGGGTAATATAGTTTGATTAAGTGTAACCAAGTGACCTTTATCTAAGGAAATTCAGACCTTGGAGTCTAAATTCATGCAATTGGGCATCTCATAAAAAGGAGGGGTGTTAGCTAGAATTGAATTTAGGCAACATTCATTATAATGATCAAGGCCAAGCAATTTGAGGATAAGAATTTGAATGAAATTAAGAAGAAGACGGAGATTGTTTAGAAACAATAGTTGACTCAATATATGGAGGGTGATCTCAGTTTTAAAGGAGGATTTGTGTTCCTCGAGTTGATGGCTTGATTCAAAAGTCTTTGATACAGCCCCATGGTTCGCGATATTCCATTAAGGGGACTAAACAGGAACAAGAGGGATCCACTGAAGAAGATCCTTCTCCTTCCATTTTTCCAGAGCTGAATTGCGCGTGCACTTCTGCCAGAGCAGAATCTCTTTGATAGTTCGACCGTTATCCCCCGTCTAACTCAACTATTCGACTATACGGCTATTGTGATTGCGAGTCGAAAGGAATGGAATAGAATGAAAGGTACGAAATAAATCAGATTGATAAAAGTACCATGTGAAATCTTCAGTTTTTCCCCTTCCTCGATCCCTATCCCATATGTAAAATGAAATAGGACGAACTAGATCCTCACATGAGTTCTATGAGTTAATAAATTGTTAATAAGGTGATAAATAACATTTAATAGTTGATTTAAAGAGTTTATTACAACTGTGAAGGTAAGAAATGGGCAATGAGAAGATGAACAGAGAAGAGGACATACATCTCTATATCCATGATCACTTAAATGTTGATTAATACTGAACAACAAAGTTACACCACGACATTTGACTGGATTGTCTCACAGTTTTGCTTTATATTATGTATGAAATATTAGGCTATTTAATAAGTTGCATAAGAACAAGGAATTTCCTAGTGTAATTAAAAATAACACATCGATATTATTTTTCACTGATGCTTGGATGAATTGGTGGACTCATCTAGAAATACACTAGAATTCCTAAACCGTTCATGTTTCCTAATCACTTGGCGAAAAATATTGAATTCCAACACATTGTGGATGACACATAGTAGTCCTATGAAAAGAATATAAAAGAAGTTCAAACTTATGAAAGGTGCAATGAAAATGTTGAAAATTTGATACTTTTCTAATGCTGAGCTTAAACCACAGTGTTTCAGGAAACAAAGAAGCTTACATTGATCTAGGTTTTATTGATCCAACGATTAAATAGCTATTTTAATTAGAACTAACTAAAAAGTATAATCCTCCTCCTCTCTGCAATGGAAAAGTTAGGTGCAACAACACAAAGGAACATCAGTAATCATTTAAAAGTTAAAACTTAGTTGTAGACTTTCGTTTTCATTCATTTTACTGATTCGTAAAGTTCCATTGTTTTCCTTTGGAGTTACAAGAAAAATCAAATGATGTGATGCCTTATTGCTATCTTTTTATCTTATCATCTAACTTTGTGTGCTAGGTTGCTGACTTGCTTCTGCTCTTGTGCCAACTTAAATGTCAAATATATGGACAAACTACTGTCTATATATTTCCACATACGACTATGGATAACTAAAAACTTATTTTGGTATATGACTTAAATTATATGGAATAGATGTTCTCCTCTCTACGTGAGCTATTTGTTGATAATGCAAGAGACCTAATATGTATACATAGAAGTGTTTTGTTTTCTAATAGCTTAAGATTTTTGATGACATGGTATATACTCATATAGATAGGTTTTGAGTTTGAGGATAACTACTTTCAATCAACAGGGATAGAACAATTAGATTACTGCAAAGTTTTCTAAAAAGTAAATATTAAACTAGATTATCAATTTATTGGAAGCATCATTTTCCACAAATTCTCTGAGTTGATTTATTGCAAGCATCGTTTGATTATATATAGATATAATCTATATTGTTTATTTATTTTACTATTGCTTAGTGTTTATTGTTATCTTTATGTCTCTTTTTTAGTGTTATATTAAAGACTTTTAATGAAGTTTTAATTTATTATATTAATAACATTTAAGTAGTACAATTTAACAAATTTTAAAGTAATACATTTTCATATAAATTACTCAAAATATTACAAGTCATATGATTACTTGTCACACTACATGTCATCTTTATGATTATGCTGGTGATAACGATTTCTAACACTATTTACAAAAATCTTAGCTATATTATCCATAGGAAAAATTAATTAAAATGAGGCCTAGGACACGTCCACATAAGCCAATATTTCTATATTTTAGCTTCTATATCTATTTTTTTTCTCCCACTTGACTTTATATGCATACATATATGTCAAACAATCCTCATTTGGACCACAACAAATATAAATGTTAACGATCACATCCATCCAGTTATGTGGGAGAGAAAAAGTAAATATAAATAAAGCTTTTCGATCCAAGAATAATATAAAATGAGAAGTCAATTCTTCTTGTTTCATTTTAAAATCGATGAGTATATTCTAGTATGGAAGAATAAGGCTCCATTTGGATATTCCTCATATTTTATTCTCCCTTCCCTCTTCCAAGTGTTTTATCCCTAAAGATATTTTGAATAGAATTTTGAACATAAGTTCTAATAATTTCATAATTATAATCATAACTAATTATTATCCTTTATCGATGAACTCTTCTACGATGTCTTCTTACTTTATTGTTAGTAGTATTTGCAGACAAAGTACTTCGTGTCCATCCCTGTCAAACCACATTCGAAATGAGAAAAAATAAACAACCAAACATTTATTCATTACAAATAATAGGTGTTAAAAACATAGTTAATTCTATGTAATTTTCTTTATTATCCAAATTGAGAACTTTGTTGAACATATCAAACTGTATAAAATTTTCATCAAAGTCAAAAAACATTCAACCTTTTGTCTACTCCCACAATTCAACCTAGAAAATTCATTCAATTGGGTAACTCTTTTTACCTAAAGTATGAATATTTGTATAACGCCCCAAAATGAACTAAGGTGAACTAGAGCCTCATGGTTGTTTCTTGAGTTAATTTTAATTTAAACGGAGTTAGTTTGGTGTCCTTAGGCAGTGTGCAAAGTTTGGTTAAGTTTGGAGTTCAATCGACCAAAAACGTCCATGACGTTCGGATGGTATGCCTTAGAATGTACTTGTATGACTTGGCGAGTTTGGATGAGTTTTATGTGTTCGTTTTACTTGAAACATGCGTCGGATGTTCCTTAGACCTAGACGACTTAGTTTAGGGGTTTAACGTCCGGGCACAACCCCACCTAGGACCCACAAGGGGCCCTAGATGAAGGGCCCAAGACTTGGGCAAAGCCTGCCCATCAGCGGGTCACGACGACCATGGCGACGGTCCGTCGTACTCAAGACGGTCCGTCGATCCAGGGCGTCGCGAGTGACAGAGAGGGGAACTTGGACAGGCTCTAGTTGGAGCCAAGTGTTCCTCGACGGGACCCCCATGACGGTCCGTGGTGAACGTGACGGTCCGTCGAGGAGGTCTCGTCGACGAGGCCTGCCAGTGCACGACTTAAGGCTGCCAACTTGGGGTGTTTTATGTAAATACACCCCAAGTCTTATAAGACCCTAGGTGTATAATTTTGGTGTTTTTAGGTTATATTAAACTAGTTTTAAACCCTAGACCTAGACAAGACCCTCTCACTTCAAGATCCAACTCTCTCTTTCTCTCAAGAAAACTCTCTCAACTCTCTTGGAAGCTAGAAGTCAAGGAAGGATAGGAGGATGGATTGAGACTTGTTTCTTCATCAAATTCGTGGGTTTCTTTCTCATAAAGGTATGGTATCCATTCTTGAATACCTTTCCATTCAAGAAGCCAACTTCCAAAATGGTTTTCAAAAAGGGGTTTTAAACTCAACTTCTTCTAAACTTTGATTTCTATTATGGGTCTTCTTGTAACTAAGTTCTAATGGTTTAAATGTATTTATCTTGGTTTGAATAGATGGTTTTGATGTTAAAACTCCATGAAACTCTTGTTTATGCATACTTCAATTTTTGACTTGAAAATGGGTTATGTGAGCATGATTTGAGTAGGGTATGAACTTGGGTCTTCTTGTATTTGTCATGTTGGTGTAGCTACTGCCCTAAGGGCCTTAATATGGTGAAATATTGATAAATTGCTTATGGGTAATGATGGTTTGATTTGTTGATGAGTTTCTCTCATTGTATAATTCTTATTATGAATTGCTATTTGAGTGGTATGGTCCACCTTATGGGTGGCGGTGCTAATTGATGAACTTGATGTTACTTAGTATGGTTTGAGTATGTGATCTTGAAGGTCTAATATGTGAAATGAAGATATATATTTGAAATGGGTCTTGTGTTGTGTTTGATGTAGCTTGAATTGCATGTTTGACCTAGTTTATGTCTAAATGAAGTATATGATTATGAGAAGTATGTAGAGTGTGTAGCTTGATGAATCAAGGTTAAAGTATGAGTAGAACTTGATGATAATGAAATAATGCTTATATGCAAGGTGTGCACATGTACACACACACTCTTTTAAGATTTGTATTATGTCAAGTTGAGCAAAAAGGGGAAATCTTGAGGTGGACACACTTCGTGAGTTGAGATGTAGTGTCTAGTAACAACCTCTCCATTTCCTAGTGAGCTTTCTAAGATAGTCTATTATGTTGAGAAATCTGTGTGGAGTTATGCCTAGCACCGAGAGGATATGAAGGGGAGGTGGATTGCACTTCGTTAGTTGAGATGTTGCAATCCAAAGTACCTCTTGAGATGAGTAGTCCTCGTTAGTAGAGAGTGAGTTACTTAGTAGCAATCTCCTTATCCCTTAACTATGTGCCCGCATAGGTGTAGCTATTGGAAAAGCCATGTAAACGCTAAGAAGCATGACCTTACTCTAGGCAAGTAAGGATCCCTCATCCGATAGGGGTAAATATCGGGATTCCATGTCTAGCTCTCATGGTCTTTGTCGGTTAAGCTAACTCCCACAAAAGAATTGATTTGAAACTAATTATCTTGTGTATTGTTGAAATTGTGTATGTATGTCGTGAAGTGCTCAATCCACATTAGTTACCAAGTAGGAGCATTGAGTGGGAGTAGTAGTATGGGATGCTATTCTCACATTGCACTTGGTGTGACCTATACCTACTATGGGAGAAGAGTACCTTCATGAAATCCGTGTGAATGAGTACCATGGTGTAGTGTTATGGAGGATTATTGTGGAGTACTTGAGTAAATGGAATCCATTAGGAGTACTAAGTGGGAGTGGTAGTATGGGATGCTACTCTCACATTGCACTTGGTATGACCTATATTTCCATGAGTGTTTTGCATATGTTAGCCAAGGGCGTGGATTTGATTTCTAATGAAGTAAGCCTAAGATTTGGTAGTTTTAAGGGTCGCTTTGGTGTGCTTTGAAGGGAGGTGTAATGAGAGTCCCTTCTTGGCTCACTTTAGGGAGTCTTAGGATAACCATGGGTTAGGGCAACTTCAAAGAAAAAGAGTTCATATGACTTGGACCGTGCCTTTCACTGTAAGGTCTCCATTGTAAGAATTCAAAATGTTCACTATGATGCTTTATTCAATTTTATTGCAAGTTTAGCAAAGTTAATTGAAATGTTCCTTTTGTTTAATTTAAGTTTGGTAAGATATCTATAAAGTGTTAATTGTTGATTCTTATGTGGGTTTGCTTCTAGATTCTTGAAGGTTATATTTGAATTGCATAAAAAGCTATCTTTACTAAAATGTCCCTTTTTGCATGTTTTTGCATATGCCATACTTAGTACATTGTTGTACTAACCCCATACTTTTTATACCTTATGAGTATAGGTTGGAAGCCTTTGGAGGATCGAAGTTGAAGCTTGGGAATTCTATCTCTCAAGACATGGGTATGTCCTCATATATTCGAGGACATAGTTTTTATGTTTCTTAGTTTCCTTATTAAGACTATAAAAAAAATGTATTTACCTCTATTGTAAAGGGCCGTGTCCCTAAGATTCTAAGTCGTGTCTTTAAGTTGGCATGTGACGATAAGATTTCCTAGTATTTATGAAAAGACTCCTTTATCTATTATTATCGTGAAAAGTTTTAATTCCGCACTACTTTTCATGCTTTATGTTATGAATGCTAGTTAGAGGGCTTGTACGAGACCCCAAAGTGGTCAAGTACGCCCGGTCACGATTCGAAGGTTTTCCCTAACTTCTAGGGGGTGCTTTCGGGTCGTGACAAGACTTGGTATCAGAGCATAAGGTTTTGGGAAATAGTTTAAGGTCTAAAAGTCTCACAAGCCACATCTAGTAGTATCTTGGTCATTGGTGTGAGTCGCGACACATCCATGGACAAGAGGATATAGGATGCTAGAAGTTTCACTTTCTTCTCTATTCTAGTATCGTGCCTTAGAGTTGAGTATATAAGGTGTCTATTCTCAACCTCTTCTTTTGTGTTTTTAGGACATGAATACGAGAAGATCGACCGCTAGAAGGGAGGAGGGAGGTGTACCGAATGAGAGAGTCCTTCCCCATGTTGACCAAGTTCCTATTGTTGGCTTAGGGGAGGAAAATGAGGAGGTTCCTCTTCAAGAACCTCAAGTGCCTCCGGAACCTCAAGGACCTCAAGTGCCTCCTATGCCAAGTTAACGTTCATTTAGAATATATCCTGAACTTCATTCGAACTACCTGAGAAAACCTTTAAACCTTATGGATCCATTTTGTTAGAAATCATTTCACAAACATGTTCATCGTTGTATATGAGAACACTATTTACAACATCATTGATTCTTTACTCTGCAAGCATCCTCATATAATTTACATCAACTTCATAAGAAATGTGTATCATCATAATTAAATTCATCGTTCATTGTTCGGACGCTTAATCATATGTTCATATTATAAAAAATCATGGTTCATTCCTAAGTTCATATGAATTTAACTTAAAATAATGTAATTACTTCAGTTCATGCATAACAATATAGAAAATAATTAATCGAATCATAATTTAAAAGTACCTATGTAGATTAAATAAAACCTTACTTTGAATTAATAATCTAACTTGTAAAATTATACCTTTTAGGAACCCTACAGAGGAAAGGACTACATAGGTGAATACTAGCATACATTATTGATAAATTACCAAATCTATGGTGAATGGGAGATCCTTACTTGAAACCCTAACTTCATCTTCCTTAGCCTTAGAGGCAATTTTTGAGGTGATGTTAAACAACAATTTAGGAAGTAGATGAATGATTTGGAATCGGTAGTTTTAGGACTTAATCCATTTATACATGTGTTAAAATAGGGGATAATGTAACATATTTTTGGTATCAAACACCTATGGGAAAAACCCAAAAACCCTTTAAAATAATTTCCAACCCCATTCATGGAGCCTTAAATTTAAGCAAACTTTGATGGAGCATGTCCATGACAAGTAGGATGTCCTACCACGCGTAGACCACAAATTTAGAACTCAAATTTTGATGATAAAATTTAACTAAATTTGGAACCTTCCTACAAGACATATCAATGACTCGTAGATCACTTGAAGGATCGTTTGAGGCAATCATAGAATGAGATACTGAAACTTGATTTTTCTAAAACTCAACAAAACTTCAGCAGTTGTCTTTCTACGACCTGTAGGAAATTCTACATTATGTATATGGGACTTGTAGACCACTATTGACAGCCCAATTCCATATTTTCCTTTTCTTTTCAACTTTCCCACTTAAGATATATTACAATATCTTCCACTTGGGAACAATTATCCTCAAATGGAACTCAAGATAACATGAATAGAGTAGGTGAGAAACTAACCACCAAAGATGAATGTAATTTAATAAAAATGCACATAAACATTGAATATCACTCTTAGTGAAACCATAACATAAAAAATGAGGTTTTTCATGAACGTGCATACGCATAAAAAACATGAGAATGACTAAGACACATAATTTGAAAGAATGAACCATAAGGGGTGTCACGGCCCGAGTCTACACCCTGGACGTGGTCGAAACTCAAGAATCATTGCTGACTCCAACCGATCCCTCATCATGACTGACTACAAGCGGAAGAGTAACTTAACCATACAAAAGCTTAAAACTGAAATAAGATTCAATAAGATAGGCAACTTCATTCTTTAAGACATTTAATAAAATAAATGAATAATACATACATCTTAACTAAACTGACTATCTATTATGCCTCTAACTGATAAAGATAGAAATCGGGACAAGACCCATGACCTCCTAACTAAACTGAAAAGTAAATGAAATCCTCCGGATGCAAGGAGACTCACCATAGCTTACTCGAAATCTTTGATTTATCAACGAAACACCTGTTGATGATCATGTATACCTGTGTCTGCATCATGATAAGATGCAGGCCAATTGGCTCAGTAGGAATGTACGATCATTTAAGGGGAATTATAAAGCATAACATAAGCTTGATACTTGAATAAAAGATGTGAACATAATTACAACTTCTTAAGCTTGAAACTCAAGGAATACTCAAGAATAAGATACTCAACTCAGAGATTAAATACTGAACTCAAAGATATGATACTCGACTATGGATTCTCAACTCCATAATAGCAATAATACACATGCTATATATAAAAAGCTTTATAAAACAGTAAAAACAACATAGTTCGTTAAAGAAAATGCAATAACAAACTTAAATTTACTTATATAGATTCTGTGGGAGTTTCTCTAACCGATAACCACCACTATGAGCCTTAGCGGTGATACACCGTCTTGCTCACGCTGGCAGAATTATCCTATACATTGCCATTGGTATAATACCTTACTTAGCTTAGTGGATCCACCAGATAAACTTACGTGATCATCTAAAAAGTATGATCCATAAATTCCCATGATGGCTTCATGGTTTACATTGAGACTTGAGTTAATATGAACTCTCTTCCCCACATTGGTGCTCAATACTAATACCAAAACGTACTTTAGCTCATACTTTTAATAAAACATTCTTTTCTTTTGGTTGAGATAATTTACTGAACCCTTTAGCTTTAAAAAGCTCATTTTGGAATCAATGTTCCCCTTTTAGTTCAAAACTCTTTCGGAACTCTTAGTTTCCTTTAAACTTAACTGTGAAAACATTTATAAAATCTTATGGAATACTTAGTTCCCTTATAACTTTTGAGAAATTAAATCAACTCTTTACTCTTTCTTGACTTGAACTTTACGTCTTTAAAACAAAGTGAAAACTTTTGTGAATAACTTTAGAAAACTTTATAAGTTTTACTTTTACTTATTTTTTGTTACAAACTTGGATCTTAATCTTCCTAGAATTGAAGTATGGATTCATGGTTCATAATCTCATTTGGATGATTTCATGATTTTTAACTTGGAGGGGTTCATTCCAAATTATGAGCATGAACTACTCAACTCGAGAACTCAAGGATACTTCTCAACACAAGACTTTTTGACTTATAGGGTTCATGCGGAATTATGGACATGAACAATTCGACTTGAAGGTCTAAGTAACTAGATGGAACTCATGTATATGAATCTCTCATTCTCTTATTTACTTCATCAAAGCATAGTTCAAATCAATGATGGCTGTCAAAGAGTTCACAATTTAACTAAAAGACTTTCTTGAACTCTACTTCTAACTCTCTCTTGAATGTGAATTATGAATTCAAAAGTTTTGGTTCATGGCGTGGAGGATTTAGGTGATATTGTAGAGTTAAGAATACATTCTCCTCTCTTCATTCTCACTTACTTGAGTCTTGAAACAAGTTACTAGAAGTTGTAGAAGACTCCTCAAAAGATTTCAAACGAACTCTCTCAAAAAGTTTGGAAGAACTCTCAAAACTTAATCTTGACTTTACCTTGAATTTGATTTATTGTTTCAAGGTTATGATTCATGTTATGAATGATTTACAAGTGTTTAGAATTAGTTTAAAGTGTTTAGAATCAGAAGGAGTGAAGATACACTTTGAATGAACTCAAACGGAGCAACCGGGGCAAACTGGAGGGGGAAGATGACCTTGGGGATATGGGTGGTGCGGGGAGCCAACCCCTTACGGATAGAGATGGGTTTAGGGCTCTCTAGCAGGCGCGCCGCGCCAGGCCCCAACCCAGAAAATTCTGCTGAGCACTTTTGCTCGTTTTCTCACCCTAAATCTCCTAAATTCGAACGATTTCTTCCCCAATAATTTGGATTTGATTACTTAACTTAATTATACTCTAATCTACTGAAAAAAAATAATAAAATTACTCAATTTTATCTCAAGAAATCGTCAAAACTCCAACACAACAAGATTTAGATTGAACTTCAAGAACACCTTTCAAGAACTCATCAAGAACTCTAATCTTTAAACTTTAAGCATGAAATTTCAATGAAAACAATACCTGATTTGCATGTGTGTGAACTAACCCAACACTATGGAAGCTTACATGCCTCTTAGGGATTAGACCAATGGCAAAAATACGCAACTAGACTCAAAAACGTCGACAAACGCCTTCATCCTTGCCTCTTTTCTCCTCTTTTCTTTTCTTGCTTGTTCTTGAACTCTCAACTAAAACACTAGGTGTTTATTAGGATTATAAAACTGAAATAAAAGGATTAGAACCCTAAAATATGACTAAAAACGAGTTAACTGATTGGGTAAGGAAGGGACCAAAATACTCCTCACTATATTCGACTAACTTTCCTTAACTGGACAACCTAATTTCAAAAGGTTATATATCACTCATCCGAACTCGAATTTTAGCAAAATCTGCGGATTTGGAAAGATAATTCAATGATATTTCATATGGTATCTTTTAGCACACCTAACTCATTTTGTACTGGGAGTTATGGTAGTTTGAAGTTGACCCAAAACTCATACTTAGCTTAATTTGCAAAATTTCAGATTTTGCTATTTCCAATTTAATTATTTTTGTAATTCTTTGTACTAAATCTAATGACCTGACCTTCATACTTAAGAAATTTTTAATTCCTTGGTGAAATCTCACTCATTACGATTAACGGTCGAGTCATAGTTCGAAAAAAATTCTGGGGTGTTAGAATATCTCCCCCTTGAGATCATTCATCCTCGAATGACGACTGAACTCGGTATAGAATGGTTTTCTCTTACTAAGGTCTACTTCTAATTGTATGCTCTTAGTGTATTCAATATTGACTCAAATCTTTAAGTTTCGATTCTATACCTCTCTATAGGGAATCTCGTCTCAAACTATTACTCTTTACCACCACATTCAAGCTTATAAATCTAACAACTCCATGAACTCCTATGAATAAACTCCTTATGAAATCCTCAAAACATGACTTGATTTCTCATATTATCATCTCCCCCTTGGTTCTAAAGCTAAAACTTGAAATCTATGGACCTATTCCATATCTCTAACTGGTTTACATTCTCTTAATGCTCTTTTTACTCTTGTGACTTAGCCACACTTCGCTGCCCTTATCTGAAGGTTGGTTCTCTACTACTCGCATTCATTGCAACAACCTTCTCAATTCCTCGCCTACTCTATGTGAAGTCTACTAGATCAAACCTCAAGACTAGTATCAACACCCTTTTGTTGCCATTATTTTGGATCATGTCACTCATCTCAAATTCAAGCTTAATGTTCATTACTTAACCTTAATGTCAATATGATTTCTTACCTACTATACCTTACCTCATTAACATTATGGAAATTTGGGAACATTTGTCCAGTAGGAATTCATGACAATTAGTCTGTAACACTCCGAAATGTCAACACATAATCTAGAGCCGCACAAGTGTAGCTAGGTTGAACTAGTTGACGTTGCTAAGTTTGGAGAAGGTTTCGGAGGGTCAAATGATGTCTAAAACTTGTAACAAGACTTTAAATATGTAAAATGTAGTATAAAGGGTCTAAATATTTGATAACGACTCCCCAAGGACCACTCGAAGGGTCCTTGAGGAAGACTCCAACATGGGTAGGCACGCTGCCAAAGTAGCCTGCATGAATCAAGAATCAAGGGGCTAATGCGCATCATGCAGCCCATACGAGGTCCACTTACCCAGATCATTTTTCAAAAATAAAATTGGGAATTAGCCTCGCGACGCGGAGCCATATCCCAGATTCGTGTAAATCGTATTTTATATATTCTAACTTCACAAAAAGACCCATTTAAGTGAGGGGTGTTTTGGGTAATTTAGGGGGTGATTATATGTATCCTAAGGGTAAGTTTTAAGTAATTTTTCACTCAAATATATCAAATTCCCCAAAAAAAAAAAACTAAAAGCTCTCATCTCTCTCTACTTTCTCTCTCCCGAAATCCTCCATTTATGGAAGAACAAAGCTCGAAGAAGAAGGTCAATTTCTCTAGGATTTCACTTCAATTTCGTGGATTAATATTCATTAAGGTATGGGTTCTTTACTCTTGCTATTCCTTTCCCAAACAGGTCAATTCAAAGTTGATTCCTAAATTACCCAATTTCATGGGGGTTTTCAATTCTAATGTTTTTTCTTCTAAACTTCAAATTGATGATAAATTGTGATTGCCTATGACTAATTAAGTGTAGATTGTTGGTTAATTGATTTTAATTGATCCAATTTCATGTGGATCATGTCCCTTTACCCAATTCCCCAAATCTTGGATCTTGCTTATGAATTGATGGGAATTGAAGAATGTATGGATTGATAGACTTGTTTTATCTATTCTAATTCATTTATGGACTGCCTAGGATAATGTATTTTTGGGATTGGATCTATTTCTTGAATAATTCATGATGAGCCCTATTCCATTAACCCTAGGTTATGAATTTATGTTAATTTGGATAGTGATGACACAGTTGACCTAACTATTGTGTTAGTTACTACTGTGTGATGGTATTACACCCATTATTGGGTTGAATTCGATGGTTGATGGTAAAATCATGGATGATGGCTTGTGAAGGAGATTGGGTAAGTCTTTATGATTCTAACATTTACTTCAATTATGATTACTTGTGTTTAGTGATGAAGTTACATTGAAGTATACCTTATGATGAGATTGATAGGGTTGGTATAATGTTGAATTGAAATGTCTTGACTATGGTTTGTTAGTTGTTGGCTAAGATATAAATGCTATAAGGATGGTTATAACTTACCAATGTGATTTATTACGATGTGACTATGTAAATGTGTTAACCTCACATGTATGAATTGTAATGAAAGGAAAATACTCATGTAATTCTTATTGACCTATATGATGATGATTATATAAGGGATAGACCCTATGACCTAACTAAGCTATGATCATTGATAAAGGCATTAAATACATTTAGAAAGGGACTTTAGATTAGCACCGAGAAAACTTGACAATGGGAGGTGTTGACTTTCCACAGAGAAAGATTAGTTCCACATGAGGTGTTGACTCCCTTATGAGGGATAATCACACTATGGATTCTCATGAGATAAGGCTCCAATGCTAAATGGCATGTACAGAGTTCATACATATCTCCTAGTTCCTTAACTATGTTTCCCTCATAGGAAGACTAGCTAGTCGATCCACCTAGAAAGCAATGTTTATGTTTGGTTCTACTTTGGACAGTAGATCACCTTCCATCCGTGTAAGGTTTTACAACACCGGATTCCATTAGCTCATGTGGTCTATGTCGGTTAAGGCAAGATGTTCCCAAAGGTAAAATGATAGTAATGAATGAAATCTAACTAGGATGACCAAACGGGTTTAGCTTAGTCTAGGTAGGGGTATGGGACTCTACCTATAAATTGCACTAGTTAGCCTTGAAGGGAGTCTTAGGAGGATGTTCTTATGTATGTTTATGCTTATAAATGTAAATGATATGTATATGATGATCTTACATGTTGATGGTATCATATGATGTTTAATTCACTTATGAATATATATTTGGTCTTTATTGCTAAAGTATGATGTTCTGTACTCTTAATGATATGATATGTGAAGTTGGACATTGGTTGTGGTTCTTGTTAGGTTTACTTGATTGAGTAAGGTTATGGGTCTTGGCTTAGTCATTGTATTAGTGGACTTAATTGGGATTCATAAGTAATTGTCTTGCTTTGGTTATGATGTAATGAACTCTTACCTATGCTTGTTGATGATATAACTTTATGAAAGAGGTGTCTTGATTATGTGCTCAATTGTGTTTTATATAGTCTTGACTTAATAGTTATGTGTTTATTGGCTTATATGAGTTCTTGGAAATGCGTAATGCTTTTCAAAGTAAATTAGCATGTTTTGAACAAATGTCCTCTTTAGCATCATTTCACTTATTTTATGTGCGTAAACTCATACTTAGTACAAGTGTGTACTAACCTATCTTTTATGTTTACTACAAATGTAGGATCCGACTGTTGAGCTTATAGAAGACCTTTGAAGACTACTTGGATATTCCCCAAGAGTTCGGTAGGTCCTCACTTTCCAAGGACAATGCCATTATCAAGCTATTGATGTTCTAGTTATATGACTTCTAGTTCTTTCCCTTTTATTTCAACACGATTGTTGTATAGCCTATATGAGTCTCTTTGTTGTATTTAATATGGGTTAACCCCAATAGTTGAATTCATTGTTAGATGGTTTAATATGAGATATTATAGACTTCTTATGATATTATGTTCCTATACTATGTATGTGAAATAAAAGTAGAAGACTATGTAATCTTCTTATACGAAGGGTCTATGTATACTCGATAAATATATATTGTGTGTAAGCGAGAGGTATAAGTAAACCTCAATGTACAAGTAATCGAAATGTTTTAAATTTTTCGAATTTTAAACCTATGAATGTAATGATGAATGCTAAGAGGGAAGTCTTAGTCCTCTTTGAGGACGCCGATGCTGGTTAAATCTAAGGGGTGCTCCCCGGATGTGACATAATCAATCCTTTCATCTTAGTGTGCATACTCGAATTGCTATCACATTACACTTCACAACTTAAGTACTGCTTACTCACTTACTTCACATTATCTCTGAAATAACTCTATCATCCTTTGAATACCATCACGTTCTCCTTTAAAAATTCATAAGCCTAGATTAATCAATCACATTATGAATAATGTGGCTCTTCTATAATATTCACCACTTACACTTGGTCATTACTAACACAATGACACATCATCATAGTCCCTTTCTATTAAGGTATACTCTAACTCATTGACTTGCTACACTTACTCTACCTCTTATCCTGAGCCCTTCACAACTCATCACTTCTTTGTCTACCACAAGGAAAACTTTTCATTAATAATTTATTAGGTGCATGACTATACCAACATAGTTTTCCAAAACACCATCTCCTTTTCATAGATCTCTATACCTCTGCATACTTTCCTCTAAATATGGCTCTTTCACTAGTACTTCTCATGATATCATAACTCATTCTACTCTTTCGGGTAAAAATCATACCCAAGCTCTAAACATACTTCTTAAAAAGGATCTCAGCTGAAACAAGATTTAGGGAAAATAGTACAACTTGCTTTTAGCTCAAACACACGATTCATATGAATATGGGTGCAGTACTCTGAAACTGAGCACTTAACTTACTCTTGGGCTCCTCTCAAGCCCTTCTTCAGTCTCATGATTGTCTCAATATTCTTGCTAAGAATAACTCATCCATCAGGATCTTCAAACTTTACTAAAAAACCACCTCTAGTATATTGGGTAGTCGAATGAATATAAGAAGTCACGAGTTAGAATAGGTCTCTATGACTTAGCTCTATTGCCCGAGCAAGACTAGGATAGAAGGGAAACTTTTCTTAAGTACCTATAGTACCTCATTCATAGAAGTGGGGCCCTTACAACCATAATAAAATATCCTATTGACACGGCTTCATAGACACCCTAGGACACTTAAAATTTTGCTCCGATACCAAATTTTGCACGACCCGAGTCTACACCCTGGACGTGGACGGCACTCAAGAACCATAGCTGGTCCCCAACTGAACCCTCGTCCTGGCTGACTACAAGCGAAAGACTAACTTAAGCATACAAAAGCTTAAAATTGAAATAAGATTCAATAAACTCAAATGAACAACTTTGAATAAAATAACATATTAAACTAGCAATAAATAGGAAAATTTAGTCTTTAAAACATTTAATAAATTATATGAATAATACAGACTTCTTAACTACTGACTATCTATGAAGCCTCTAACTGATAAAGACGGAAATCGGGACAAGACTCACGACCTCCTAACTAAACTGAAAAGTAAATGAAATCCTCCGGAAGCAAGGAGACTCACCATAGCTTACTCGAAATATTTGATGTATCAACGGAACTCCCGTTGATGATCCTATATACCTGTGTCTGCATCATGATAAGATGGAGGCCAATTGGCTGAGTATGTAGAATGTACGAGCATGTAAGGGGAATTCTAAAGCATAACATAGGCTTGATACTTGAATAAAAGATATGAAGATACTTACCTCTTATCAAACTTGAAACTCAAGGAATACTCAAGAATAAGATACTCAACTCAGAGATTAAATAATGAACTCAAAGATATGATACTCGACTATGGATACTCAACTCAATATAAGTAATAATACACATGCTATACATAAAAATATTTATAAAACAATAAAAGCAACTTAGTTCGTTAAAGAAAATGCAATAACAAACTCAAGTTTACTTATATAAGAAAGTAATATAGTTTATGTGGGAGTTTCTCTAACTGACAACCACAACTATGAGCCTAAATGGTGATACATCGTGTTGCCCACGCTACCAGAACTGTCCTATATCTTTCCATCTGTATAAGACCTTACTTAGCTTAGTCGATCCACTAGATAAACTTACGTGATCATCTAAAAAATATTATCCGTCAATTCCCATAATGGCTTCATGGTTTACATGGAGACTTGAGTTAATATGAACTCGCATCCCCACATCGGTGCTCAATACTACTCCCAAAACATACTTTAGCTCATATTTTTGATGTAACTTTCTTTTCTTTGGGATGAGATAATTTATAGAACCCTTTAGCTTTAAAAATCCCCTTTTCAAATCAATGTTCCCCATTTAGTTCAAAACTCTTTTGGAACTCTTAGTTTACTTTTAACCTAAATGCGAAAACATTTATTAACTCTTACGAAATACTTAGTTCCCTTATAAATTTTTTAGAAATGAACTCAACTCTTTACTCTTTCTTGACTTGGACTTTACTTCTTTAAAACAAAGTGAAAACTTTTGTGAAAGACCCTAGAAAACTTTATAAACTTTACTTTGACTTGCTCTTAACTTATAGGCTTGGATCTTAACCTAACTTGAATTGAATTATGGGTTCAAGGTTCATAATATCATGTGGATGATTTTATGATTTTCAACTTGGAGGGGTTCATGCGTAATTATGAGCATGAACTACTCAACTCGAGAACTCAAGGATACTTCTCAACACAAGATTGTTCGATTTATAGGGTTCATACGGAATTATGGACATGAACAATTTGACTTGAATGTCTAAGTAACTAGATTGAACTCATGTATATGACTCTCTCATTCTCTTATTTACTTCCTCAAAACATAGTTCAAATCAATGATGGTTCTAAAAAATTCACAATTTAACTTAATGACTTTCTTGAACTCTACTCCTAACTCTCTCTTGAATGTGAATTATGAATTCAAGAGTTTTGGTTCATGACATAGAGGATCTAGGTAATATTGTAGACTTATAAATACATTCTCCTCACTTCATTCTCACTTACTTGAGTCGTGAAACAAGTTACTATAAGTTGTAGAAGACTCCTAAAAAGAACTCAAACGAACTCTCTCAAAAAGTTTGGAAGAACTCTCAAAACATAATCTTGACTTTACCTTGAATTTGAAATATTGTTTCAATGTTATGATTCATATTATGAATGATTTCCAAGTGTTTAGAAGTATCTTAAAGTATTTAGAATCAAAAGGAGTGAAGATACACTTTGAATGAGCTTAAACAGAGCAACCGGGGGCAAACTGGAGGGGGCAAGTGACCTTGGGGCTATGGGTGGCACCGGGCACCAATCCCTGATGGACAGGGATGGGTTTGGGGCGCTCTGTCTGGCACGCCGCGCCAGGACCCAACCAAGAAAACTTTTCCAAGCACTTTTGCTTGTTTTCTCACCCTAAATCGCCTAAATTCGAACGGTTTCTTCCCCAATAAGTTGGAGTTGATTACTCAACTTGATTACACTCTAATATACTGGAAAAAACACTTAAATTTTTCAATTTGATCACATGAAATCATCAAAACTCCAACACAACAAGATTTAGAATAAACTTCAAGAACACCTTTCAAGAACTCATCAAGATCTCTAATCTTTAAACTTTAAGCATGAAATTTTGCTGAAAATAATACATGATTGGTGTGTGGGTGAACTAACCCAACACTATGGAAGCTTACATACGTCTTACGGATTAGACCCATGGAGAAAATCCGCAACTACACTCAAGAATATCGACGAACGCCTTCATCCTTGCCTTTTTTCTCCTCTTTTCTTTTCTTGCCTCTTCTTGAACTCTCAACTAAAACCCTAGGTGTTTATTAGGATTTTAAAACTGAACTAAAAGGATTAGACCCCTGAAATATGACTAAAAACTAGTTAAATCTGATTGGGTAAAGAAGGGACCAAAATACCCCTCACGATTTTTGGCTTACTTTCCTTAACTGGACACCCTAACTTCAAAAGGTCATATCTCACTCACCCGAAAACGAAATTTAGCAAATTTGGCGGCTTTGGAAAGATAATTCAAATATATTCAATGATATATTTTTGAACACCTAAAGTATCCTGAACTGTGAGTTATGGTCATTTGAAGATTACCCAAAACTCATACTTAGCTTAACTTGAAAAATTTTAGATTTTACTATTTCCAATTTAATTCTTTTTGGAATTCTTGGTGCTAAATCTAATGATTTGAACTTAATACTAAAGAAATTTTTAATTCCTTGGTGAAATCTCACTCACTACGATTAACGGTTCTAGTCTTAGTTCGAAAAAATTTCTGGGGTGTTAAATGGGGATAATACCTTGAGCTAGAATAGGAGGGGAAGAAGAAATATGAAGATACGTGATCATCATATCGTGTTCAACCTTCCAAGTCGTACCCTCAACAAATTGATTTCTCAAAAGAACCTTCACAAAAGCAACATCTTCGTTTCCCAAGGGCTTGTCTGTCTAAAATCGCATGTAATGACCCGGACCCGAATGGTCATTTTTGATAATTTTATATAGTCATTTAACTATTGTTAAATGACTTGCGGATAATTTAGTTATTTTTAATAATAATAAATTAAGTATGAAACATTAAAATAGATTAGTAGGATTTATTAATTTTAATACATTATTTTATTAGAGTCATATATTAAAATAGGTTAAAGGGTTTGTCATAAACAATTAAATTAAGAAGAGGAAGGAGGCAAAACCTAGACGGACGACCTATCTCCATCAGTTAAGAATTCAATATATCACTTGTTTATTAGTGAAGGTTATATGATATATGTATGTAATGTAGTATTAAATGTGTGTCTCAGAAGATGTGGGTTTAAGAAGTTGAAAATCTAGGAATGAATAAGAATAGTGGGAAAATAATGATTGATGATGATTGGGTTGTGATATAAATGGTTAGTTATAGGGATAATTTCACGCAGTTTGTTATTTCATGCTTTGTGGTTTCATTTTGGTTATGGGTTTGACTTGGAGAAAAGTGTACTATTATTTTCTGAATGTCGCCATTGGTTTTGATAACGAGTTGTCTTTGACTCTTAATAATTAATTATATTATATAATTATTATGTTATTAATTAAGTGTATTGTATCCTTTTAATCTAATTAAAGTTATATCAAATTATTTGGAGCAATTTGAACTTAACCCTAGGCTTAAAATTTGGAGAGAGAAAAAGGAGATTGAAGGACTTGACATATTAATTGGTATCAAGTTAGGATAATTTGACTAAAGATTCGATGTGAGTTTTTGGGTCCAAGCGAAACATATAGCAGTACGAGTGTTTTTAGTTTCGAAATCTTATGTGAACATGTACTTTTATAGATTGCATTAATTTGGATGCTCAACGAAAAGGGGAGGGTCAAGTGTCTGACTGATTGTTTGGTTATTTGAGGCAAGCTAACTTCTAAACCATTGGTAAGCATATCAAATTCATCTATTTTCTTGAGGTATATGTTTTGGAGTAATGGGAATTATGATGGGTTGACTTGTTAATGTTGAGTTATTTTAATGACGAAAAAGGGTAATGTGATAAATTGTTGGTGTGTGATGTTTGTGAATAATTTGAAGGCCTATTGCTTATTTGTTGATGTTGTATCATGGTTGTATTATTGTGAATTTTGCCTTGTTAAGAAAATGGTCATCTCCTCATTATTTGTCTGAACATGTCATTTGCATTATTCTAAGACATGGTTGTGACAAGTGTTATATGCATTGAGAAATAATAAGAAATTAAAGAGGATGTACCATTTCGAGGAACGTATCACGCGCCACGATTGATACTATATTTCGAGGGACGTATCGTACACTGTGATGGATACTATATATCAATGGACGTATCGCGCACCGCGATTGTTACTATTATTGAGGTTCATATCGCACGCCATTATGCATGCATGGACAGATATGTCCCCCATGGGTCCCGGACTGAGAGACAGCGGGTGTGTATCACTAGGTCAGACATGCATCATTATACTTAACATTGCATTCCATGGCATTGCACATACTTATCATTAGCAAATTTGATATTGTGTTTTTGATGATCATGTGAATGCCTTTCTATGGAACTTGTGATTGGTGAATACTGAGCTTGTTGTTGAGATTATGTATTTGTTAAAGTGTTGTCTTTGAGGAGATGTAATTTGTCAAAGTGTTGTTCTCGAGGATATATATGTAATTTGTCTAAGTGTTTTTGTTGATCTACATTTTATCTAAACTGTGAGCTATTAGGTTGGGCTGATTTTTATGCAGGTTATAGTTGTGGAGGTTCAGTTGGGGTGGTATGAGTACCCATATTTCATCCCCTTAACTCATGTTTAGAGGTTTGCTTGGTGAATACCGTATTGTTTGGTACTCACCCTTTGCTTATACAATTTTTTATAAGTTACTAGCCCGGATCTTTGTGATACTTTCTTTTCTGCTGGTCTGAGGCTTCTTGTGGAGGTTTGTGAGGTAGTTGCTTATCATTTCAGCGAAGCTTCTTTCTCCTTAATTATGATCTTGCTCTATTTTACAAATAATTTCATTTAAGACTTGTGTGTTCGTTTAAGTCAATTGTAATATTTAGAGGCTTGTACACGTGACAACCAGATTTTGGGGGTATTTTTGTGGTTATTATAAAATTTTGCATTTTCTTGTAATGGTTCAATTTTAGGATGACTTGTCTTGGTGGGATAAGACGAGTGTCATCACGTCCATTTTGGGGTTGTAACTAAATGGTATTAGGGCACCAGGTTCATAGGTCTCATTTGTTTACGAGTCGAGTCTAAGTAGAGTCTCGAGGATCAGTACGAAGACGTACATACTTATCTTTGAGAGACTATAGTGACTTTTAGGAAAAATATTCACTTCTTCCATTCTCTGATTATGATTCAGATTGCTTCATTCCATTCTCTCTCACTTATGTGATGACTTGTGTGTAATTCCTCATGTGAGTAGTGGTGTCGTGTATGATTTGGATGTTAGATCTGGTACTAAGGTGGAAGTAATATACTTTTGAAAAGAATGTGTGTTTAGATTAAGAATGTTAAGTAGTTTGAAATAGATGAGTAGAGTGATAACTTGATGATGCATTTTGAGGATAGTCAAATGATGAGGTTGAACAATGGTTTAAGGAACTACATGAGCATCTTATACTTTGTTTAGGCTAGTCATCTAGTATTGGGATCAATACTTTTGTGGTATAGGCAATATCTTTGAGTTGTTTGACAATTGAAAGTGAATGATTAAAAAAAGGTTAGATAATTAATGTCATAAATTTAGAAGCTACATTTAGTAAAAGTTTCATAACATATATGGGCTATTTAGTGAATGATGAGGTCAAAATCTCTATTGTAGTTTCTTGGAATGAGTGTGTATCAGAGAGGGTTATGATATGACTATTACAATGATATCAATTCTTACTTTGTTAGGGTTATGGATTATGTTACTCTTGCTATGAAACTGATCTACAAAGGAATGTATATCACTTTGGGTGAGAGACCAAACAGATTTGGTAGTGAATTGCAGTTATTCGATGGATAGGAATTTGTGGGCTAATTGGGTACAATCTTCACAATAGGTATGTTGTGTTCTAGTGGTGAATCTAATAGACTTTCACGATGAGGTACTCGTGTTATATGAAAATGGATATGTAGATTGTAAGTGTGAATACTAACTACTTAAGAGGTTATCAAATATATCACATGCTCAAATAATAAGATATTATTTTACACTCATATTTGAGAAAGTATGAAAGAGTATATTTTTGTGAAGATAATTGAAGATTTTAGTAAGAAAATGCATATTAGATTGAGTTAGTCCTTTGATTTTGGTTGGTATAACTGGATTTAAGGTGTAATATTGACGAAAAGGTTAACTTCGTGATGATGACAAGAGCTAGCTAAGCATGATGGTAATAAGAGTTCGCAATGAATTGTTATTGACATGCAACTATATAATGAGGATTGTTGGTTAAATGAATTTTGTATTGTAATGACTTGCGAGCATTTAAGGTTGTAGTTTGAACTATTGTGTGAGTAGCTTTATTGCATGGAAAGTTATAGGAGGTGCTTAGACACCGATTCAATAAAATTGAAAAGAGCCAAAGTCATAAATTTAAAGAATTACTGTTATGTAATTTGGTTTTTAGAAAGAGGTGATCGAGAATAAGGATATTAAATGAGATTGTAAGGGCCAAATATGTATATTCCGAAAAAGTGGGTAATTGAATTCTAAGACATGTGGTTTCATCTGTTTTGCCCAGATTAATGTGATAGTTTTACGGGTTCATCATGTTGGTTAAAAAAACTATTTGATAAAACTTGGAAAAAAAAAGCATATAGATGTTCAACTCGAGTCTGATTATAAGTTTTTTTTGGTGGTTTTGATTTTGGTAGTGAGTACGGTTATGTTTTTAGCTAAAGATATGATAAGGTCGATGGAGAGGAGAATAATAATAAGCTAATATATGTGAATTCATAAAAAAAGATGTTCAAGGTATGAGTTAATATTGATAGATAAAGGGATTAGGTTACACATTTGGATTCAAAATTGAAGGTTTTCATTATGAGTTTAGGTTTGTGGTGGTGTGTTTTGTCACGGTATGAATTGGTAAGGTAAATAATGATCGATCACATTGAGTATGACACACTTGGAAGGACTTAAAATAATTTGAGTAGTAAATTTTCTTACTTTTGATTGTCATACCTGAGGGGGGTTTCGGGTAAGGTTTTAATTTAATGGATAAGGTAAAAATGTCAGGCATTATTTGTCAAAGAAAAAGATTTGGGAGTGAGTCAACAAAAGGAACAAGATTCTGATGTATTGCAGAGTTCAAGGTATTAAGAATATACCTAATGTAAATAATTTAAGAGATATGAAGGAATAAGATATCTCGTATAAATCTTTGGTTCGGAGTTGAAGGTTGTATGAATTTTTACCTTTGTATTCAGATTATCGTAGGTGACTTGTGGATACATTAAAGTATGGACCTAGTTATAGAGGGTTATTGATAATTTTTAGGGTATTGAAATTACTATTTTTATGAGACAACGTGGACTATTATGATGTGTCACATAGGCATTTGATGGTGAGTAGAATTTATGATCTTATAGTATACTAAATTATTGGAGTGACCAAAAAAATATTCTTAAGTGTTGGTATGACGTATATGATGGTTTTGAATATTAGTTGAAATTCGGTATGTGAAAAAATGTGTAGAGTGACGTTGGGTGTGTTTAAATTGTCGTACCTCAATGGAAAAGTGTTACTAGATTTGGAAGTAGTTCTATCAGTCTTAGATGTGACACTTACCTGTCATGGAATGCTAAAATGAAATGAACGAGCACAATAGTTAAAAAAAAAAATTAAGGTGATAATGTGTTTGCTGAGACCTTAATACTAGTGACTATTTGAGCGTAAGGTAAATTGACGGTGTGTCTATGATAAGTTGTTAGTATTAAGAGTGTTGACCTTAGTAAAGTATTGTGAAGAGCATATGTGGTTCAATAAAAGAAATATGTGAACAATTATAATCGGGACTAGATTCGTGATTGGGGGTAGCTAGAAAATTTAAGAGATAGAGCCATATGAATAAAAATGTTTCATATGGGCACTATGGAAGAAGTATCTAGTGTTATTTGACTTTGGTTCTGCATATGCTTATATGACTATCTACTTCGTTTTGGATATGATTTGGAGCGTGATTTGCTACTTATAGCCACACGTGTTTCATATATATGGGTGAATTCCTAGTGGTGGATCGGGTGTACCGATCCTATTATTCTCCTCTCGGTAGTGTGGCATCCTTGTTTAGACTTGTGCATTTTAGTTATCTAAGATTTGATATTGTTTGGGATAGTTGATGTACTAGTAATTCTACACCCAACCTTGCTTATGAGAACTTCTATAAGAGCTATGAAGAGTTACAATTGCCTAAAAGTGTTGTTAGAGGCTCTAAATTTTGAAATGTATCGCTTGTTCGGTGTTTACTTGATCTTTAACTTCTTTGGATTAGTATTTGATGTCTACAGATCATATTCTTATAACTTAATATCATGGAAAGATTGTGTTGAAGGGAATCTTGATTAAATTTGTGATGGTTAGGGTATGATGGGTGTTTGTTGATTTGTTCAAATTCACTTTTTGTTGTTGTCGGTATCGATTCAAAATGTTTTCTTGGTTATGTAAGAAAAGATTTGTCATGATGATAGTGTTAAGGTCTAGTGGGTTCTGTTTAGACTGAGTTCATAGGTTAGCCTGTGACTTGATAATCACTATTGATTTATAAACCTTCCAAGGTTTGATTCGAAAGTTTAGTTCTAACTATTTGATCTTGATGAAACAGTTTTAAAGATGAGCTCACATAGAGATATGAACACATACTGGTAGGTCATAACTTAGACTTTGTGTCACGCCCTGAGCCTACACCCTGGACGTGGCCGGCACTCGAAGACCATTGCTTGCCCCTAAGAAAACCCTTGGCATGACTTACTTAACTCAGTGGAAGACTAAACTTAACTTAATAAAAAAATAAAGCATGTTTAAAAGAAATACTTCATATAATATTCTTTCCAAAATGGCATTTAAGTCTCAACAAGTAAATAGACTCCAAACTGAACTACTAATTGTTTACGAAGCCTCTAAAATAACTGAGGTTGATGTTTGGACTGACCCCACAATATCCTAAAAACTAAACTAGTAAAGCAAATGTAAAGGATGTCATCCATAATGCAAGTAGGCTCACCACTGACTGTGGAGCTCAAGAGTGTTGAAATCAACTAGGAATGATAGGTACATCACTTAGGAATTATTACGAAAAGATAGGGAAAGAACGGGGTATCCAGGGGGTCTTGGCGCTCTAAGATGCATGGAGCGCCAGAGCCTGACGAACAGACTCTGTTTTGAGGCTCTCTGACAGGCGCGGTGCGCCAGGGCCTATATTATAGAGCCTTTTCGATGGGCTTTGGCTGGGGCGGCGCCTCAGGGGTTATCAAACGGGATTTTGACTTTTCTCCTCCATTTTTTATCTTTAAACCTCCTAAACTTCTATGGATCCCACCCAAAAAACTTAGGATCACTAAATACTTTATTACCCAATGATTAGACCCAAAAAATGTCTGGAAACATGAATCAATCTACTAGAGATCAACTACAATTCAACTAACAAGAATTTTGTGATTTTTTCATCAAGAACTCCCATATTCAACATTCCATATACTCTAACTTGCTGAATTGAAACAAATTACGAGTGGGTGAAAGGACCCAACACCGTATGATCTCACATACTTCGATAGGGATCACCTCCGTTCTTTGGAAAATTCTTGATCCTCCTCTTCTTATCTCTTTTCTCCCAAGTCCTAAGCGTTCTTAATTTTTCTAAAACTGATTTGGGACTTGTTATTTACCCCTAAATAACCCTTAAAATGAATAAGGCAATACTAGGGTGAAAAGACAACTTTGCCCTTACTAAAATTTAGATTCGACTTTCCTCATTCCAACAGCCCAACTTCTGAAAGGCATATATCCCTTATACGACATCGAATTTGTGCAAACTCAGCGTCTTTAAAAGATCTCCACAAGGAATTTCCAACCATATAAAGAACTAATCCAAACTTATCCTGAGCTAGAAGTTATGGCCATTTGAAAATAACATAAACTCACTTTTGAAAGCTCGAAAATTTCCATATTTCCCTACTTATTTCCAAAAATGATTTTTCTTGGTTTCTTAACTTATTCTTAGTTAATTAAAGTTATGAGATGTTACAATATCTCCCCCTTGGTAACATTGTCCTCAAATGAGAATTTTTTCACTAAGCTAAGGGTAGTAACATCATTTAAGCACTCAACAAACAAAAGAAAGTAATAACATGCTTATACATAGCCTTCTAAAGTGATAAGAAGAGGATTTAGTACCTTGATCTGCATTATCTCCGGATTCAATGAGATGTGGATATCCTTTCTTCATATCCTCCTCAGCTTCCCAAGTCACTTCATCAACGAATTGGTTCCTCCAAAGGATCTTGACTGAAGCAACTTCCTTTGTTCTCAACTTGCGAACTTGACGATCCAAAATCTGAACTGGAATTTCTTCATAGGACAGGTTATCCTTAATCCCAACATTCTCTGTTGGTACTATCAATGAAGGATCACCCAAGAACTTCGTCAACATAGAAACATGGATTACCGGATGAACCGCTGCTAACTCTTGGGGTAGGTCCAACTCATAAGCCACATTTCCCACTCTCTTGGAGATTCTAAAAGTTCCAATATATTGGGGAATAATTTTCCCCATCTTACAAAACCTCATAACACCTTTTATGTGTGAAACCTTAATATACACACAATCATCCACCCTAAACTCTAATGGCCTTCTCCTAACATCTGTGTAGGACTTTTTGCGACTTTGTGTCGCCTTCAATATCTCTTGAATCACTTTCAAATTCTCCATAGCTTGGTGAACTAGATTTGGTCCTATTAAACCTGCTTCACAAACTTTGAACAACCTAATAAGAGATCTGCATCTTAACCCATAAAGAGCTTTATAAGGAGCCATTTTGATGCTCGAATGGTAATTGTTGTTGTAAAGAAACTCAATGAGAAGTATGTGATCATCCCAACTCCCTTTGAAGTCGATCACACAATCTCTCAACATGTCATCTAAGGTTTGGATAGTACGCTTTGCTTGTCAATCTATCTGAAGATGAAAAGCAGTGCTTAATTTCACCTTTGAACCCAAACCTTTCTAGAAAGATTTACAAAACTTAGGAGTAAATTTTGCACCTCTATATGACATAATGGAGAAAGGAACTCCATCAAGTCTCACCACCTCTTAAAGGTAAATATTAGCATAATCCTCGGCCGAATATGTAGCCTTTACCGGCAAGAAATTGGTTGACTTTGTCATTCTGTCGACAATCACCCAAATAGAATCATGTTCCCTTCGAGATCTTGGCAAGCCTGTAATAAAGTCCATATTAATCATCCCACTTCAATTTTGGAAGTTCTTTATTCTGAGTTAAACCTCCAGGCCTTTGGTGGTCCATTTTCATTTGCTGACAATTTGAACACTTGGCAACAAACTCAACAATATCCTTCTTCATACCTTTCCACCAATATACCTCTCTCAAATCACGGTATACCTTGGTAGAACCCGGATGAATGAAATATCTATAGCTATGAGCCTTTTCCAAGACCCTCTCTTGGAGTCCATCCACCTTAGGTACACATAATCTGCCTTGGTACTTCAGCACACCATCTCCCCCTTGTTCAAAAACCAATACTTTTTACTTATAGACACTTGCTTTCAAATCAGGAAAAATAAGGTCTTGGTCTTGCTTCTCTTTCACCTCTAACACTAATGATGATTCAACCCCATTGGTCACCACTATGACTCCTTATGTGAAATCCATAAGTCTGACTCCCATAAATGTAAGTCTGTGCACATCTTCAGATAACTCTCTCTTTCCTTCTTTGACATGGGAAGTACTTCCCGTGGACATTCTGCTTAAGGCATTAGCAACCACATTAGCCTTACCTGGGTGGTAAAGAATACTCATGTCATAATCCTTGACAAATTCCAACCACCTTCTTTGTCTGAGGTTGAGCTCTTTCTAGGTGAACCATATTGGAGGCTCTTATGATCAGTGAATATGTCAACATGAACACCATACAAGTAGTGACGCCATATCATCAAAGCAAACATGACTGCAACCAATTCTAAGTCATGAGTTGGATAATCATTCTAATGAATGTTTAACTGTCTATAAGCATAGCTATAACCTTGCCATTTCGCATCAACACATAACCCAAGCCAACTCTTGATTCATCACAATACACTACAAAGCCTTGAGTACCCTCTAGTAAGGTCAAAACTGGAGCAGTAGTCAATCACTTTTTTAACTCCTGAAAGCTTTTCTCACAAGCTTCAGACCATTGAAACTTGACCGTCTTCTGAGTTAGCTTAGTCAAAGGAGAAGAGATAGATGAGAATCCTTCAAAAAATCTCCTATAATAGCCATCCAAGCCCAAGAAACTCCTTATATCTGTTGGAGATGTGGGTCTAGGCCAACTCTGAACTACTTCAATCTTCTGAGTGTCAACTCTAATCCCTTCACCAGAAACAATGTGGCCTAAGAATGTCACAGACTTAAGACAAAACTCACACTTGGAGAAATTGAAATATAACTCTTTATCTCTCAAAGTCTGAAGAACAATCCTAAGATGACTAGCCTGATCTTCTTCACTCCTTGAATAAATCAGTATGTCATCAATGAAGACGATGACAAACACATCTAAAAAAGGTTTGAAGACTCTGTTGATAAGATCCATGAACGCTGCAGGTGCATTTGTCAAACCAAAGGACATAACCAAAAATTCATAATGCACATACCTTGTTCTAAAAATTATCTTTGGAATATCATATTTCCTTACTTTCAACTAATGATAGCCTGATCTGAGGTCAATCTTGGAAAAGAACGAAGCACCCTAATGTTGATCAAAGAGATCATCAATCCTTGGATGAGGATATTTAATCCTGATGGTCACCTTACTCAACTTACGATAGTCTATACACATCCTAAGGGACATCCTTCTTCATTACAAACAAGAACTAAGCTCCCCAAGGTGAGACACTTGGTCGAATGAAGTTTTGTCTAACAAATCTTTCAATTGATCTTTGAGATATTTTCACTCTGTTGGTGCCATTTTGTATGGCAGAATAGAGATAGGAAGAGTATCTGGGACGATTTCAATGAAGAAGTCTATCTTTCTTTTAGGAGGGACTCTAAGTAGATCATCATGAAAGATTTCTGGAAACTCACTGACTATAGGAATTGACTGAAGTTAAGGTACCTAACACTTAGTGATTAACTCAGATTAAGTGATAGATACAACCCTTTGTGATTAAATTCCCCGCCTTAAGGTACAAAATTAAACGACCCTTAGGCACTGCTGAACTACTAGCCCACTCTATGACTGTCTCATTTGGAACTTGAATCTGGATAACTCAAGTTCGTCATTCTATTGATGCATAACAGGCATGGAGCCAATCCATACCTAGAATGACATCAAAATATATCATGTCCAACTCTACTAGATCAGCCATAGTGCTCTTGTGATTGATGGGAACAGGAAAATCATGATAGACTACTTCCACTAGAATAGACTCCCCAATAGGTGTAGAAAGAAAGTAGGGTTCATAAAGATTTTTAGGAAGAATTTCAAACTTATTTGCAACATAAGGAGTTACAAAGGATAAACTTGCTCTTGGGTCTAACAAGGCATAAACATCAAAAGTAAATACTTTGATCATACCCGTAACAAAATCTGGAGAGTTATCTTGCCCTTGGAGGCTAGTGATTGATAAAGACGATTTGTGCTCCTCTTGGTGAAACCCTGTCTGGTGGAGCAACTGATGAAGATTGAGCCCTATTGCCTGGATTTCCACCACCTTGCTTATTCTTGGGGCACTCCCTCATGAACTGACCCTCTTGACAACACTTGAAACAACCTGTCCGGCCATTACGACAATCTCCTGCGTGGTTTCTACCACACTTAGTACATGTAGAAAACATACATCCTCCTTATTCCAAACTACCTTGAGATTGAGTTTGTCTCGCCTTGAAGTGCTTCATATTCTTGCCACTATACTCACTTCGGTTTCAGGGCGCACATGAACTAGTAGATGATGGTGCATGCGCTTTGGATTTCTGAAATTGTGGTCGACTTGAACCACCCTTCTGGTTACCAGATTCATTCTCAATATTTACTTTCTTGTTTTGATATTACTCTATCCCTGAGCTTATCCTCTTCAACTTGTTGCACATAGACCATAAGTCATGATATATACATGTCACCAATCAACATTGCAGCCCTACTTTTTTTGCTTGAAGCACCACCCAAACCTACAACAAACACGCTCATTCTTCTCCTCATATCCTCCACCATTTACGGAGCATAGAGCGACAGTTGGGTGAACTTCAACCAATACTCAACACTCATGGAGTCCTGTTTCAAAGTGAGGAACTCCTGTACCTTTGCTTCTTTCAATTCTCGAGGAAAGAACCTCCCAAGAAGGCTTTTTCTAAGTAAGCCCAACTTGGATATGGTGCATCCTCAGCTCTACCTTCCTTCCATTGGTGGAACTAAGTTCTAGCCACACTCTTCAGTTGGTATGCAACCAATTCAACCCTCTCAACATCAACCACATGCATTACCTCAAACACTTTCTTCAACTCTTCCACAATGTTCTTCGGATCCTGAGTAGTGCTTGATCCGGTGAAACTAGGAGGATTCATTCTCAGAAACTCAGGAACCCTTGAGGTGTCAGCCACTACCTATCGAGCTTCTATATGTTGCTTGACTTGGTTGGTTACTAGTTGACTTAACATCCGAATAGCTTCCCGGAATTCGGCATTTGTAACCTCTTCTTGGGGTTGCACATCTGGTGCATTTGGGACCTCTTGTTCCTCAACATTTTTGGGGCTGGTCGACCTTTGACTGCTCTTCGTAGAGGCATGATGAATCTTAAAATATGCGTAAGCACAAATTAGAGAGAGACTTTTGGATATAAAATCTAACTCATGAAACAAATTTGAAAGAAGTGAAACATTCATAAATGTTATAGCCTCTTAATCATATATGTGGTGTTCTTCACACCGATGACTAAGACTCTACAGAGATGGTTTCATAGACTCCCTAGGACTCTTGAACTTTATGCTTTAATACAATGTTTTTCACGCCCTATGCCAACACCCTAGACGTCGCCGGCACTCAAAGACCATTGGTGGCCCCCAAGCGAACACTTGTACTGGCTTACTTAACTCAGCAAAAGACTAAACTCAACTTAATCAAGAAATAAATCATGTTTAAAAGAAATACTTCATATAATATTTTTGACAAAATGGAACTTAAGTCTCAAAAAGTAAATAGACTCCAAATTGAACTACTAATTGTCTACAAAGCCTTTAAACTGCATGAGATGGATGTTGGGACAGACCCCACAACATCTTAAAAACTAAAGTAGTAAAGCAAATAAAAAGGATGTAATCCGGAATGCAAGGAGGCTCACCACTGACTCTGGAGCTCAATTTAGATCAACGAAGCGTTGTGTGCTGATCTTGGTCATAAAACAATGCAAGCCAACTCACATCAGTACATTGAATGTATGAGTATGCAAGTTGGAGTGCTAAACACAAATATAAAGCATGAAATGGAGTAAGAATGAACTTACCTTGGCTCTTCTCAACTAATAAGATGACAACTTAATATATGGCAATAAGAACATATGCAATATATATATATATATATATATATATATATATATATATATATATATATATATATATATATATAGTGTAATCTCTTAGTTCATTAAAGATAAAACAATAATAAACTCAACTTTACTTATATATGAAAGTAATATAGTTTTGTGGGAGTTTTGTCTAACCAACAACGACCACAATGAGCCTAAGTGATGATAGAACGTCTTGTCTACACTGCTAGAACTGTCCTATACTTTGTTGTCGCATAGAACATCCTCAACCTAGTGGATCCACTGGATAAACTTACCTGATCATCTAAAAATTATGACATGTTAATAACGGTGATGGTTACATGGTTTACATGGGGACTTGAGTCATCTAAACTCTCATTCCCAGATCGGTGCTCAATACTACTCCCAAAACATGCTATAGCTCATACTTTTTATAAAATTTTCTTCCTTTTGGTTGAGATAATTTGTGCAAATTCGGAGGCATTAAAAAGATCTCTCCAAAGGGCTTTTCAACAATATGAAGAACTCATCCAAACTTCTTCTGAGCTGGATGTTATGGCCGTTTCAAAATTACCAAAACTCTCTTTTTGAGTGGAAAATTTCCAGATTTTCCTACTTATTTCCAAAAATGATTATTCTTGGTTTCTTATCTTATGCTTCATTAATTCAAGTAACGAGATGTTACACTTTTGATAACGCCATTTATTCTTTCTTTTTCTTTCTTGTGTTTGGGGACAAACATGATTTTTAGTGGTGGATAATGTAAACACCTGGACCCGAATGATCATTTTTGATAATTTTAATAGTCATTTAACTATAGTTATTTTATTTGAAGGAAATTTGGTTATTTTTAATAATAATAAATCAAGTGTGAAATATTAAAATAGATTAGTAGGAATTATTACTTTTAAGACATTATCTTATTAGACTCATATAGTAAAATAAGTTAAAAGGTTTGTCATAAACAATTAAATTAAGAAGAGGAGGGAGGCAAAACCTAGACGGATGACCTATCTCCATCAGGTAAGAATTCAATATATCACTTGTTTATTAGTGAAGGTCATATGATATATGTATGTAAAGTAGTATTAAATTTGCATCTCAGAAGATGTGGGTTGAAGAAGTTAAAAATTGAGGAATGAATAAAATTATTGGGCAAATAAGGATTGGTGATGATTGGGTTGTGATATAAATGGTTAGTTATAGGTATAATTTGAGGCAGTTGGTGATTTCATGCTTTGTGGTTTCATTTTGGTGATGGGTTGAATTGTTCATGTTGAGTAATTTTAATGATGATAAAGGGTAATGTAATAAATTGTTGGTGCGTGATGTTTGAGTATAATTTGAAGGCTTATTGCTTATTTATTGATGTTGTATCATGTTTTTATTATTGTGAATTGTTCCTTGTTAGGAAAATGGTCATCTCCGTGTGAACATGTCATTTGAATTATTCTTAGACATGGTTGTGACAAGTGTTATGTGCATTGAGAAATAATAAGAAATTAAAGAGGATGTACCATTTCGAAAGACATATCACGCACAGTGATTGATACTCTATATCGAGGGACGTATCGCACGCTGTGATGGATACTATATCTCAATGGACGTATCGCACGCCACAATAGTTACTATTATCAAGGGTCATATCGCAGTCGCGATGGATGCACGGACATATATGTCCCCCACGGGTCCTGGACTGAGAGACAACGAGTGTGTATCACTAGGTCAGACATGCATCATTGTACTTGACATTGCATTCCATGGCATTTCACATACTTATCATTAATGAACTTGATTGTGTTTTTGCTGATCTTGTGAATAACATTCTGTGGAACTTGAGATTGATGAATACTAAGCTTGTTATTGAGGTTATGTAATTTGTTAAAGTGTTTTCGTTGAGGATATGTAATTTGTCAAAGTGTTATTATTGAGGATACATATGTAATTTGTCTATGTGTTGTTGTTGAGCTATGTGTTATGTAAACTGTGAGCTGTTAGGTTGGACTAATTTTTATGGAGGTTGTAGTTGTGGAGGTTCGGTTGGGGTGGTAGGAGTACTCGTATTTCATCCCCTTAACTGGTGTTAGAGGTTTGCTTGCTGAGTACCGTATGGTTTGGTACTCAGACCTTGCTTCTACAATTTTTTGTAGGTTACTAGCCCGGACATTTGTGATACTTTCTCTTCTCCTTGTCTGAGGCTTCTTGTGGAGGTTTGTGAGGTAGTTGCTTGTCATTTATGCGAACCTTCTTTCTCCTTAATTATGATCTTGTTCTATTTTAGAAATAATGTCACATAAGACCTGTGTGTTCTTTTGAATCAATTGTAATTTTTAGAGGCTTGTACACGTGACAACAAGATTTTGGGGTTATTTTTGAGGTTATTATAAAATTTTAGCATTTTCTTGTAATGGTTGAGTTTAGTCTAACTTGTCTTGGTGGGACAAGACGAGTGTCACCACGTCTATTTTTGGGTCGTGACATCTCAATAGGAACTTCTTCATAAGAATGATTCTCCTTAAGTCCCATACCTTCCGTAGGAACAATATTTTCCAGATCTCAAACAAACTTTTTCAACAAGGAGGCATTGAATACTAGATGTATAAATGCTAAATAATTAGACAACTAATGTTCATAAGAAACCTTGCCTATGTGCCTCAAAATAAAAAATGGAACTACATATCATGAACTAAGCTTACTCTTCTTTCAACACCTCATGGCACCCTTCATAGGTTACATTTTCAAGTAAATTCAATCATCAACATCAAATACAAAATCTTTACTTCTAACATTGGCATAAGACTTTTGTCGTCTTTGAGCTATTTTTGGATTTTATCTTAAAAGTCGAAATTTCTTAGTTGCCTCATGTAGCAACTTGAGATCTATCAAAGCAAATTCATCAACTTCAAACCAGTCTATTAGAGATCTTAACATCCTACAATAAAGAGACTCAAATAAAGTCATATAAAAACTTGAATAATAGCTATTATTATATATAAACTCACTCAAAGGCTAGTGATAATCCCAATTACCCTTGAAATAAATCACACAAGCTCTCAACATATCATCCAAAGTTTTTCTAGTACACTCCGCTTGGCCATTGATTTGAGGGTGAAATACAGTATTGAGCTTAACACGAGTACCAGAACCGTTTTGGAATGACATCCAATATTGAGAAGTAAATTGAGCACCTCGATCGGCAATAATGGACAACGGTACTCCATGAAACCTTACCATATCTCTTATATAAAGTTTTGTATAATCCTCTAATGAGAATTAAGAGTTAATGAGATGAAAGTGAGTTGATTTCTTCATTCGGTCCATTAAGTCCTAATGGGATGAAACTGAGTTGATTTCTTCATTTGGTCCACATTGGCACAAATAGTGTCAAACTGACGATGAGTGTAAGGTAAACCTGTAATGAAGTCCATATTAAAATCTTCCCTAGTTCCATGAAAATATGCTAATGTCTTAAGTCTTAATTTATTATATTAATAATATTCAAGTATCGCACCAATTTAACAAATGGATAAGTAATACATTTTCATATAAAATACTGAAAATATAACAAGTCATATGATTACTTGTCATCTTTCTCATTAGGCTGGTGATAACGATTTATAACACTATCTACAATAATCTTAGCTATATTATCCATAGGACAATATTGATAAAAATGAGGCTTAGGACACTTCTACAGAAGCCAATATTTCTATATTTTAGCTTCCATATTTATTTTTTCCTCCCACTTGATTTTAAATGCATACATATATGTCAAACAATACTCATTTGGACCAAGACAAATATAAATTTAATCATTACTTCCATCCAGTGATGTGGGAGAGAATATAAATAAAGTTTTTGGATCCAAGACCGATATAAATGAGAAGTCAATTCTTCTTGTTTCATCTTAAATAGATGAGTATATTCTAGATTGGAAGAAGAAGGCTCCATTTTGATATTCCTCATATTTTAACTCCCCCTCCCCCCCCCCCTTTCCTCTTCCAAGTTCTTTTATCCCTAAAGATATTTTTAATATAATTTGGAACATTAGTTCTAATAATTTCATAATCAGAATCATTACTGATTATTGTCCTTCATCGATGAACTCTTCTATGTTGTCTTCTTACTTGATTGTTCGTAGCACTGACAATTGTAGTACTTCGTGTCCGTCCTTGTCCATCAATTTCTAAAATGAGAATAGAGAAACAATCAAAACATTTATTTGTAACTATTTACTAGCTGTTAAAACTTAGTTATTTCATTGTAAATCTTGTTTTATTGGACAAATTGAGAACATTGTTAAATATATAAAACAGTATAAACTTTCCATCAAAGTCAAAGAATTCAAGATTTTCTCTACTCCAACAATTCAACCTAGAGAACTCATAAAATTGAGTAACATTTTTTTTACCTTAATTATGAACATAGCGTCTTTGCTACCCTTTCAAACACTCTTGATTAAATAGAAATTAGATATTTTGTCTTCTTACATTTTGAATAAAAGTAATTATTATTTTTCCAGATATATATGTTTGAAAATAAAGATCTTTTATATATTAAAGAGTCAAAAAACTAAAACCAAAAATTGTAATGATAAGATAGAAAATAAATATAAAAATCTAGGTTTTGATACGAACAAAAAATAAAATTGTAACATGACAATCAATTGTACCTAATAGCAATAACAAATTTTCTCAGAACCAAACCAAATATTCTTGACACTTCTTTAAAAATAAGAGATCCTCTTCTATTGATGAATAAAATAAATTGATGTTCATTTTTATGTCAAAAATCATGTATTTTCACTTTTATTTATAGCCTAACTAGGTTTGTTCATATGTATAGTTTCACTAATTTGATTACTTACTTATGATATTAAATTTTTTATATCCATTTTCGATAATCATTAATGATTTGACTTAATAAAAATTTATCTAATTATACAAAAATTTCAATCATACTTACTATTTCTCCTAATAATTTGAAATAGTTACATAGTCTCACACAAATTAATAATTTGATATGATAATTCAAGTTAGGTACACCTAGATACATGGTTTTAAAACTATAGGGAGAATTAGTAAATACGACAGAAATGTTTGTATAATTAGATAATTTTTGATTAAGTAAAATCAATAAAGATTATCAAAAATAGATATAAGAAATCTAATACCATAAAGAAGTAATCAAATGGGTCAAACTAATTGTCATGTGACGAAGCCCAGTTATGCTATAAATGAAGGTGAAGATACATGATTTTTGACATAAATATGAGCATCACAATAATATATTCATCAATAGAAGAGTACTTTTCTTTTTGTCAAAGATGTGACAAGAATATTTTGTTTGTTTCAAGAAAAAATTTGTTATTATTATTAGGTACAATTGAAGGTCATGTTACTTTTTTATTTTTGTTCGTATCAAAGCCTAAATTTTTCTATTGATTTTCTAGTTCATCATTATAATTTTTATTTTTAAAGACTTCTTTATCTATAAAGGTGCTTCATTTTTAAATGTCATTTTCTTTTAGTCAAAATGTAAAAAGGAAAAATATCACATTTCTATTAAATAAGGAGAGAGTTTGAAAGGGTAACAAAGACCAATTATTCATACTTTAGGTAAAAATAAGTTACACAATTGGATGAATTTTCTAGGTTGAATTTTGGGACAAGATAAAAGGTTGAATGCTTTTTGACTTTGATGAAAGTTTGGTACAATTTGATATGTTCAACCATGTTCTCAATTTGGCTAATAAAGAACATTACATAGAAATTACTATGTTTTTAACACCTATTAATGGTAACGAATAAATGCTCTGATTTTTTATTTTTTCTCATTTCGAAAATGGTTGGACAGTGACAGATACAAAGTACTCTAACTGCCAGTGCTACTAACAATAAAGTAAGAAAATAACGTAGAAAAGTGCATCGATGAAGGATAATAATTAATAATAATTTTAATTATGAAATTATTAGAACTAATGTTCCAAATTCTATTCAAAATATATTTAAGGATCAATGACTTAGAAGAGGGAAGGGAGAATAAAATATGAGGAATATCCGAATGGAACCTTATTCTTCCATACTAGAATATACTCATCTATTTAAGATGAAACAAAAAGAATTGACTTCTCATTTTATATCGGTCTTGGATCCAAAAATTTTATTTATATTTACTTTTTCTCTCCCACATAATTGGATCGTTTGACATATATATATATATATATATATATATATATATATATATATATATATATATATATATATATGTCAAACAATCCTTACTTGGACCAAGACAAATATAAATGTTAATCATTATGTCCATCCAATTATGTGGGAGAGAAAAAGTAAATATATATACATATATGTACATATATATATATATATATATATATGTATGTATATGCATTTGAAGTCAAGTGGAAGGAAAAACAGATATAGAAGCTTAAATATAGAAATCTTGGCTTCTGTGGACGTACCATATGCCTCATTTTTATCAATCTTCTCCTATGGATAATATATCTAAGATTTTGGTAGATAGTGTTATAAATCGTTATCACAAGCATAATGAGAAAGATGACATGTAATGTAGACAAGTACTCATATGACTTGTAATATTTTGAGTAATTTATATGAAAATGTATTACTTTTCAATTCGTTAAATTGTACTACTTAAATATTGTTAATATAATAAATTAAGACTTAAGTTTAGGGTTTAATATCACAATAAAAAAGGATAAATAAAGAGAACAAGAAACACTAAGCAATAGTAAAATAAATAAACAATCTAGATTATATCCATATATAAGCAAGCGATTTTTGCAATAAATTAACAGAGAGAATTTGTGGAAATTGATGCTTCCAATAAATAAATAATCTAGTTTAATATTTAATTTTTTAGAAAATTTTGCATTAATCTAATTGTTCTCTTCCTGTTTATTGAAAGTAGTTATCCTCAAACTCAAAAACCTATCTACATTAGTATATACCATGTAATCCAAAATCTTAAACTATTAGAAAACAAAACACTTCTATTTCTACATTTAGGTCTCTTCCGTTATTAATTAGTAGCTCAAGTAGAGAGGAGAACATCTATTACATATAATTTAAGTGATTGCCGATGTTCCTTTCTGTTGTTGCACCTAACTTTTCCATTGCAGAGAGGAGGAGGATTTTCTAATTAAAATCGCTACATAAAACTTGGATCCAATGAAATCTACATCAATGTAAGCTTCTTTGTTTCCTCAAAGACTATGGTTTAAGCTCAGCATTAGTGAAGTATCTTGTACTCAACATTTTCATTGCACCTTTCATAAGTTTGAACTTCTTTTATATTCTTTTCATAGGACTATCATATATCATCTACAATGTGTTGGAGTTCAATATTTCTCGCTAAGTGGTTCAGAAACATGAATAATTTAGGAATTATAGTCTACTTCTATATGAGCACCAATTCATTCAAGCATCATTGAACAATATTATCAATGTGCTATTTTTAATTACACTAGGGAATTCCTTGTGCTTATGAAACTTATTAAATAGTTTAATATTTCGTACAGAATATAAAGCAAAACTATGAGACAATCCAGTCAAATATCGTGGTGTAACTTTGTTGTTCAGTGTCAATCAACATTTAAGTGATCAAGGATATAGAGATGTATCTGCTATTCTCTGTTCATCTTCTCATTGCCCATTTCTAATCACACTTGTAACAACCAAATTGGTTCAGAAAACATCCACTGTTGTCAATTACTAAGGACTTACTATATTTCTATTACAATTTGGAAGCATAAGGTAGAGAGAGAAGAATGTATTAAATATTATGTTTGATATAGAAGAGGAGGACTATATCACAACTCACAATGAGCTAGTTCGGAAGTATGGTTACTTCTAAATATTGAAATTCATGTTCTCTATGCTCAAGCAAAATGCGGTAATTGGAAGTCCAAAATACAGGATTGGAACAACATTACCAAAAATGAGTTCATATTAATTCTTCCAAGCTACAATTACAACATAAGAATACTTAAAAATTATATATGGCTAGACCTTCTCAACGAGGAGAAATTGCCTATATGAATTTGTAATTTAATACTATTTATTTCTTATGTTTTGATTTTCACTCACATGCTACACTCTACATAATCATCTACTATCAAACATTTTGGAGATATCAACTTACAAAGTAATCTCACAGTACAGTGACTAAACAGAAAGAATCATCTTTAAAAGACAAAAATGTTACACATGAAACAAAATAATGATTATTAATGCCAACTGCCACGAATTTTCAATGAATTATAGAGAAAGTGTCTGTGTGATGCTTTCTTTCACATCTTACTTACACCTATTTCCCTCTTTATGTTTCTTTATTATAGAAGTCTTGGAAGAGTATGCTGATTCTGGCTTATCAAAGTCTTGGGGTAGTGTATGGTGATCTCAATATTTCCCCTCTCTAATTCTACAAAAGCATATTTACATAAGACATTCATCATTCGGAGACTAATGAAGAGATTTTTATTTTTATTTTTTGGACTTTAACTCTACTTCCTCTATTCAAATATGTCTTTATCGTGCTTCAAACTGATGACAACATAAAAGGTATGTACCACAGGTCACAAAGATAAGCTTGGTATTGGCTCGTTAAGCTGACTTATATGCAGGCATGCCAAAGTTAGCCTTCTGCCTAACAGACAAGTTGCCGATGAAGCTCTTTCTAGAAACAAACTTGAGCACCTTCCTGAGACAAAATATTACAGTTGAAACAAAATAATGAGTAACAATGCCTATTGTCAGGGCTTCTCACTGAATTATAGAGAATCTCCTAGATACCCGTTGTAAGATCTCAAAAATGACTTGGGTGAAGCTAGAGCCTAACATTGTTGTCATAATGGTCTAAGGTCCTAAATTGTTCTATAATGTGGTATAGAGTCAATGTCTAAGATTTTAGGTGCATTAGAAGTCAAACGTCAAGGGACGACCAAGACGTTCGATGACTAAGTCACCTATGTGTCTCATATGTGTTTTATGTGTTTATGTGTGATCCATGGGTTTATGAGGTCATTAAATGAGTTATTATGGTGTATATAGGAAGTGTGTCATGTTTCGTTAAGTTTGAAAGTCAAACGTCCAAGAACGTCCGGTGACATTCGAAAGATAGACTTTAGACGTCCTTGTTAGTTTGGATGTGTTTTAGCATGTTGCGTGGCTTGTTTGATTTTGAACTTGTTTGGAGATGTTCCTAATACCTAGACTTACGTGTTTAGAGGTTTAATATTCAGGTACGACTCCACCTAGAACCTACAAGGGGCCCTAGAGGAGGACCCCAACTCATGACTTGAAGCTGCATGGCAGCTTGCATGCAATGCCAAACGACGACCCAAACGACAGCCAGTCGATGGAACAACGACTCTTCAACTTGGGGAATCGATGGATCCTGCAAGTGTTTAGGTGGAGGAGCTGCAGGATCAACCAACGAGACCCTATCGACGGGCGTGCTCTCACCCACGGACCGTCGATGCTAGGGCGTCGATGGTGCTGTAAACTGCCTGCAATTTTCTGTTAAGGCTTGGGGATTTTGGAAAATTCACCCCAAGTCTTATAAAATAGGAGGACGGTTATTTTAGGTGTTTATGAGTATGTTAAGAGTATATAAGTCATTAAACTCTCATTTAAACCCTAGCACTTAGATGAAAACACTTTCCCTCCTAAAGTTTCTCCAAAAACCTCCATGAGAGCTCAAGGTGAAGATGAAGCTTGATGATGGATCTTCAATGGAGTTTCTTCTTCAATTATCATTGGGTTCCTATAATAAGGTATGGGAGTTCTTCATCTAA
>JABWTJ010000006.1:743361-769193 GCA_016801875.1 Solanum sitiens
GATCTCAACCAAAATTCACATTTACTATACTTGGCAAAGAGTTGATGTTCCTTGAGGACTTGCCATAAGACCCTTAAATGGTCCATATTCTCACCCTCACTCTTCGAATATAGAAATATATCATCAACGAAGACAATCATAAAGGAAACAAGGTAATTCTAGAATACTCTATTCATAAGGTCCATAAAAGTCGTCGGGGCATTAGTGAGACCAAAAGACATCACTAAGAACTCATAATGACCATACCTAGTTCGAAAAGCCATTTTAGGTATGTCTTTACCTCTCACCCTATGTTTGTGATACACCGACCTCAAATAAATTTTAGAGAAGTCGCTTGACCCTTGGAGTTGATCAAACAATTCGTCAATCATTAGGTGAGGATACTTATTCTTTATGGTGAGCGTATTGAGTTTAAAGAAATAAATGCACATCCTAAGGGACTCATCCTTCTTATATAAAAATAACACCAGGGCACCCCATGGGGAAATACTACGTTGTATGAAACCCTTGTCTAATAAGTCTTTGACTTGAGCCTTCAAATATTTCAATTCGGCCAGAGCCATCCGATAAGGAGGAATTGAAATGGGATTTCTATCCGGAAATAATTCAATACCAAAGTCTATTTTCCGTTTGGGAGGAATTCTAGGCAAGTCATCGGGAAAGACTTCCAGAAATTCCTTAACTACGGGGACCGACTCTAAAAGAAGAGCTTAGGATATAAGGTCCTTGACCCTCACAATATGGTAGACACATCCCTTAGAAATCATCTTACAAGCTTTTAGACAAGAAATGATACGAACTCTAGGGATTGAGTTTCCCCCCTCCATTCTAAGATGGTTTCAATAGGAAAATTGAACTTAACTACCCTTGTTCTACAATCAATGGAAGCAAAACAAGCATGCAACCAATCCATTCCCAAAATGACATTGAGATCAATCATATCAAGTTCTACCTAATCCACCCATGTAACTCTATTGGGAAAAGATATAGGACAACTTGTAAAGACTCTTCTAGCCACCAAAGAGTCACCCACAGGGGTAGTGACCGAGAACGGTTCAATAAACACATCGGGTAGAACATAAAACTTTTTAGCTAGTAAAGGAGTTACAAATGATAAAGTAGCACCGGGATCTAGTATACCATATACATCTGTAGATAAGAATTGTAACATACCGGTGACCACATAAGGAGATTCCTCTTGTTCAACCCTAGAACAGAGAGCATAGAAGTGGTTCCTCTTTGAAGCATCGGAACTTGGACCGCTTGCTTGATCTTGACGACTCCCTTTCTCTCAATCCATTACATTAGGACAATCCCTCACCTTATGGCCACTCTTAACACATCCAAATCAATTATCCGTCCCAACTAGACACTCACCCATATGCTTCTTACCACACTTGGTACAAATAGGTTTCTTGCTAGGTGAACTTCCACTTCTTCTCTTTTGGGACCTAGGGTTGGACACCCTATCCTTTTTAGCCTTGGGAAATTGGAAGGAACTTAGTTGGACACCCTCGTCTTAAACCTAGGCTTGTCTTGAATTTCAAGTCTACCCTTAAAAGTACCACCCTCATAAGACTTGGCCTTCTTAAACTCCCTACTATTCCTCTTGAGCCTAGTCTCCTCCAATTGTTGAGCATGCACCATCAAATGAGAAAGGTCCATATTGTCATGAACCATTGCCGAATGACACTCTTCAACTAGATCATCGTACACTCCCGTCACAAAGTGTCTCATCTCATCCCTAGGATTGGATATCAAAGATGGAGAATATTTAGATAACTAAGTGAATTTCAATGAGTACTCTTGCACACTCAGACCTCCTTGAAAAAGGTTGATAAACTCTTCCGCTTTCGACTTTGTTTTCTCTCTTGGAAAGAACCTATCAAGAAAGGCTCTTTTAAACACCTCCCAAGTTATAGGACCTGGTCTCAAAGCCCTATTATCTCCCCATTGAGTATACCATGTTTGAGCCACATCCTTGTGTTGGTATGAGGCTAGCTCGGCCTTCTTATTAGAACTCACTCCCATAACATATAAGATATTGTAGACCTCATCAAGAAAGTCTTGGGGGTCTTCATTCACCTTAGACCCATATAACATTGGAGGTTTCATCCTTGTGAAGTCCCTAAATCAAGAAGCCATGGTACTAGCATTTTGTTGAACACGGGGTCCAACTTCCTAGTTTGATTGAGCCATCAAGGCTTGAGATTGAGTAGATACCTGTTGGGCTTGGGTAGTCATAACTTGGGCCAAAATTATAAAATCTGACCTTATCTCTCCATCCGTCATTGATGGAGGAATGATCGGAGCTTGTTCTTGCGGAGAAACTTGATTGTCTTGCGGAGGAGCTTGGTTCTCTTGGGGAGGAGCTCCCATATTAGCCAATTCTTCCTCCACTATCCTTGTGGCTGATCTTCTCGTAGTGATTGCCTACAACCACAAGAAAAAATTAGAAGGAAAAAGGGACACATAGAGTTAGCACACTTGAGGCACGACTTTCAAGATTACAAAAGGATAAGAATTCCGAAGCATCACATATCCTCTTATCATAAGTGTAGCGCGCTTCACACCCATGAACAAGAATCTACGTAGACGTTGTTTGGTTAGACATCAATCCTAAGATTACTTCAACCTCATGCTCTGATACCAAGTTTGTCATGACCGCGGATCATCCCCTAGATGTAACCGGCATCTTCGTCCTCGGAGAGGACTTGGACAAGCCCTTAGCATTCGTCATAACATGTCATAGGTCAAAAATATGGAAATTTAATAACATTTACATAGTGACGTATGCATCGACCTCTCACATATCATATAAGTAGTTTATATAGACTCATCGCTTGTTGAAGCTTACATAGGCTTATCGTTTATGCAACATAACAAATACATAGGAAATAGTCTAATAACATTGTCTCACATTAAACCATATATAGAGTATTACAATATTTGGGCATTCCCCGTACTTCAATATAATGATCCACATATTGTAACGACTCGTAAGTACAGCCTAGAAGTTAGGGCAACCCTTAGGTCAGAACAAGGCGTGCTTGACCTCTCGAAGGTCTTACACAAGCCTTTTCGCTATCACTCATTACATAAAGTATGAAAAGTAGTGCAGAAATTAAACTTTTCACAAGAATATTATAATAAAAAACATCTTTTTATAAAATCTAAGGAATAAGTCTCATCGTCACAACCCAATCTTAAAGACCCATCTAAAATATCTTAGGGACACGACCCTTTACAATGAAAGAAATACATAATAAGTCTTTACAAGTTCTAAAAGAAGAATCTAAAGAAACATAGACTATGCCCTCATATATCCCTCAAATATATGAGGACATACTTAGTCTTGAGAGAGTTGATTCCCAAGATTTCCTTCTAACCTTCAAGTTGCCTCCAACCTATACTTATAGAGTATAGAAGATTATGGGGTTAGTACATACATTGTACTAAGTATGGAAGAATGCAAAATCATACAAAAAGGGACATTTTAGTAAAAACATAGAAGTAATGCTATTTGATAAAACCTTCATGAATAAAGTTACAAGAACTCATTTAAAACCATCATTTAGCACATAAGGCAAAACATCCATTTTCTTAACATAAGAGCATACTAATAGTAAACCCAATAATCACACATGAAATACTCCTATCCTAAGTTATTGTAAGGCTCCCTTAAGTAAGACATAAAGAAATTGCCCACACAATCTCCTTAAGAGATCCTTAAGACTACTAAGGATAAGGATACTTCACTTCATTCATAGAAGTCACCATTAAATATCAAAGACACTATATAAACATACATATACTTAGGAACTTCATATAAGAACCATCCTCCAAGGAAACCCCCAATTTACACTTGGTGCAATGTGAAAGTAGCATACCATACTACAACTTCCACTTAGTGCTCCTTAGGAATGACCTTAGAATAGGCACATCACATTCATCACATACTAAACTTTCATCATACAAGTCATAACATCAACATTCTTTCTTAACGTTAAACATAAAATCACATTACTTTCATTTGCATCATATCATGACCCATTCATACATTTTATGTAAGGACACACCAAGACACCCTCCAAATGTCTACTTGTGCAGTGGATAGGTGGCATCCCATTCCACCACCTAACCTAAGTAGTACACCCTTAAGATGACATAGTTCATTTATATACATTTGTGGGGGATAGCTTTAACCAACATATACCATGAGAGCTAGACATGGAATCACAGTAATAACCCCTACCGTATAAGGGATCCCTGCCTGCCTAAGGTAGGGTCATTGTTGAGCCTTTACATTGGGTTTCCAAAATCCATTCCTGTGCGGGCGCATAGTTAAGGTATAAGGAGATTGCTTCTAAGTGACTCATTCATCTTCTAGTGAGGAGCACTCATCTCAAGAGGTACATTGGATAAATCATCTCTACGCACGAAGTGTACCCACCCCTTCTTCAAATCCTCTCGGTGCTAAGCATAACTCCCCCACGGATTCTTAAACATTCATAGACTATAGGTTAAGGGAAAGCTATTTAGTACCACATCTCAACAAACGAAGTATACTTATCCCTAGAGGTTACTTTTGAATATCACATCTCAACTCGCCAATGGCATCAACCTCCAACCTATATTTGAAAGCTCATTGGGAATAGTATGGTTGCTTATAAACACTTCATCTCAACTCACAAAGAGTGTTCGCCCCAAAATTCTCCTTTTCATACTATAGGGATATAAGGATGGTCTAGACACTTCATCTCCACTCACCAAGCGTGTCTACCCTACAATCCCCCATTTCATTCATTAGAGTCTCATCGAGAATACATTTCAATAGACTCTCATGCGTACATAGACATTAGATTCATTCATTCAATCATTCAAGGTATGTGTGATACTACAAGTGAGAACCCTTTTCACATAACCCCTATCATGGATGACACTGATTTCTAATTATGTTCACCTTGCATTAATCATAACACACACTATCATGCTTCACATATACATATATTTCATTTAGTCATAACCTCTTCAAGATATACAATTTCAACTCCCTAAAACATATCATGCATATACATCATAGTCATCACTTAACTTTACATACCATGCCTTCAAGGCCATATTCACAATACACAAACTTAAACATATTCATATATTTTAAATAAATAATGCCACCAAATGTAGACTGTCACATTCGGGTTTACCCCCATACATAACCGGTGCCGACGCCGGCGTCCTCTTTGAGGACTAAGAATAGCCTCTTAGTTTACATCATTACATTCATAGGTCAAATTTAGCGGAAAATTTAAAACTTTTCATTACTTCTAATTGGAGGTTTACATAGACCTCTACATACACACACACATAAATATATATATATATATATATATATATATATACAATATATATATATATATACAATATATATATATATGTATATATATATATACAATATATATATATATGTATATATATATATACACACACACATATATATATATCGACTATACATAGACCCTTCGTATATGAAGATTACTTAGTCTTCTACTTTTATTACACGTAAGTATATAAAATATAACATAGTCATAATAGTCGTCTCATCTCATAACCATCTAATAAGAGTGTAATAACTTGGGCATAGCCCATACATCAAAGTAAGAATGCCTCACATGGGATATACAATGTTTCATAGTAAATGGAAAAGAAAGAACATAATAGTCTTATACTCAAAACAACTCCATAAGCTAAATGGTGGCATAGCCCTCGGAAAGTGAGGACCTACCCTACTTGGATGAATAAGAGATCCAAGACTTTTCCAGGTCTTCTTCAAATCAGTTCAACGACCGGAACTTAAAATGTTGGGGAAAAGGAAGAAATGGGGTTAGTACACCACTTGTACTAAGTATGAGACCATATGCACACATACTTTGAAATCATGCTAAGAAAACGGGCATTTTGATAAAATTTGCACTTTACTTTAAAAACCTTTATGCACATTCAACAAAACCATACCAACCAATATTGCAAATTCATTAAGTGATAGGCATGTACATCACAAGACCAACAACATCAAAACTAGTCAAGTCAACATGCATAGCATATAGTTGAATACCTATTCAAGTAACTCTATTATCAAGTCATATTAGCAACAAGCATATATAAGAATCATGACTACCATCCTACTTCACATATCAAAACATTTAAACATAGAATCATACTTTAACAATATAGACCAACAAATATTCATAAGTGAAACTAACCAACATATAGTATCAACAATGTGCAAGTTCATCATATATATGTCATATAGCATTATAAGCATTTTCATACATAAGAACATCCTCCTAAGACTCCCCTCAAGGCTAACTAGTGCAATGCTTAGGTAGAGTCTCATACCCCTACCTAGACTAAGCTAGAACCCTTAGGTTATCATAGTTAGAGTTCAATCCTTTAGTTCATTTCACCTTTTTGGAAGCATCTTGCCCTATACGACATAGACCATATTAGATAATGTGGAATCCGATGTCATAAAACTCGACACCAAAGGAAGGTGGACTACTTGCCAATGTAGTACCAAAACATGAAACATAGCAACTACGTGGATCCAGTAGCTAGTATTCCTATGGGGGCAACATAGTTCAAGAACTAGGAGATATTGTTGGGACCTTCTTTATTCTGCATTCACTTTAATCTCCAATTCAAGAGTACATTAGTGATCCTACCTTCCCTATGTGGGAAGGGACACTCCTCACTCTATTTCACTCGGTGTTAAGTTAGAGTCCCTTTTTGAAATGTCTTTAAGCCTTTATTATCAATCATAGATTAGTTTAGGTCATAGGGTCTAACCCTTGTATATTCATCATCATAATAGCTCAATAAGAATTTCATGAGTACAAATCCTTTCATTACAATTCATATAGGTGAGTTTAGCACATTAACATCTTCGTATCATGAGAAGGCACATTGGTAAATCATTCACCATCCTTATAACATTTACATCTTAAGCCAACACCTCACAATCATAATCAAGACATTTCAATTCAACATAATACCACCCTTTCAATCCTAATAAAAGGCATAATCCAATACAACATCATGACTTAATAACAATTAACCAAAATTTGGAGTTAAGGATAGAGATCAAAAGACTTACCAAGTCTCCCTCATAGTTCATCATCACGGTCTTACCATAACCCTCAATTTAACCCAATTTGGGTACATCAACATAAGTCAATAACCAACATGATAATAAGGCTAGAATAATCACTACATCAAAATTCAATACTAGATCATAGCTTAAGAAAAGATACTTAGGTCAATTAATAATTTACTTTATAACCTAGATCATCTTCTCAAGAACTAGCATGAAAGACTACAAATCATACTAATGTTGTTCATTATTAGTGTAAAAACATCATCTAGTAGTAATTAAACCAATAACCAAGTCAATTGAACAAAATACAACCTAATTCATATCAAGATCAAACCTAGGATTAAGGATTAAGGGTCATCTTCTACAAACTAGACCAAACCGTCAAGATATATCATAATTAAGTTAGAATACATGTTAATATATTCATAATATCCAAAATAAATCATAAACAAATCAATTCATAACATAATTTTTGAGATTGAGAAAGACCCACATGAAAACTCAACTTTTGACAATACTTTGAAGGAACCCTTTGAGGACAGAGGTATCAAATTTGAATTAGATCTAATACCTCAATGTTTGATGAAGAATTTATGGTGAAATAGTCCCTTTAAAGCCCCTAAAACCCTCCCCTAGCTTGGTCTTCATTGGTGTCTTCCAATAGAGAGAGAAAGAAGACAGAAGGAAGAGAGTTTTGTTTTGTGAGTTATAATTAGTCGAATGGGGTTGGGGTCTTTATATGGGGGGTTAATAAAGTAAATTAGACTTCCCTTAATCCCTAACTAACCACTGAACCCCTAAATTAATTAGTTAAGACTTATTTAAAACGTGCAGCAAAACATGCCACTCACCCACGAGACCCCGTCGATGTCTCGTGCCTCAAATCGATGGATCAACCCCCTTCTGTGTTGCACGTCCGTCGATGAGTTCAGATACTTTGCACACAAGTCCCCCAATGACTTGCCTAAGTGTTGGTCGACGGATGGCATTGATGCCCCATCGATCCACACACGCCTCGTCGAAGCTTTCTCGTGGGTGCACACTCCCAAGCAGTGTTTGACTCCACTTGCAAGGGTCCTCCTCAAGGGACCTTGGTTGTTCCTTGGGGAGTCGTACCCGGAAATTTAGACTATGAATCAACTTAAACTCATGTTAGATATCCTTCCACAAATTTTCATCTATTTCTGACTCCTAAAAGCTAGTCAAATATGCTAAGGTACGCTAGTACCTCGTTGAACTAGTTTCCGGACGTCATGGACGTTCTTGGATGTTTTGGTTCCTAGGCTTCCTAAATGAATTATATTCATTAAAATAGACCTTAAAACAGTGTCTACACCTTATGACACTTATTTTAGTCTCTAGAACCCGTCTTGAATTTTCGAAGTGTTACATTATACCCCATTAGGAACATTCGTCCACGAATGACACTAAAATCTTTTAAAGGAAGGAATAGACTCAACACTAGCAGTCCAACTAAAAACTATACATAAAAACATCAATCATATCACTTACACAAGGTAATTCAAACTTCAATTACCACACATAAGGCTCAACATTACATTATGAGGAATATCCTTCTCACAATAAAAAGAGCTCAACATATCATATATGAGTCAATTATGCCATACCTCCACTTATCAACATGCTACATATTATTTCATAAAGACTCACTATATCAAAATGCACAAAATAACTCAAAACAAGCCAAAGAGTAAAATTTAAAGTTCAAATGCATAATTTCACAGTAATTCACTATAAGAATATCAAAAATGCACTTTTTGCAAAACTTCATTAAAAATCAAAGCAACTTCAATGTTTGTCATTATTTTCATCGTTAGTAAGAACTACTAACCTTAGTTATCAAATAGATGAGGGTAACAGGACTTCATGTCGGCCTCGGCCTCCCATGTTGCACCCTTAACTAGGTGATTATTCCATAACACCTTTACGGAAGCCACCTCTTTACTCCTTAACTTCTTGACTTGCCTATCAATAATTTGAACCGGAACTTCCTCATAAGAGAGGTTATCCTTCACACCAAGACCCTCAATAGGAAGAATAGACTCGGGATCACCGATACACTTCTTAAGCATGGAAACATGGAAAACCAGATTAACCGAAGCCAGTTAACTAGGAAGTTTCAATTCATAGGCAACCTTACCAACCCTTTGCAAGATTTCATATAGACCCACTTAACAAGTACTAAACTTCCCTTTCCTGCCAAATCTAACCACCCCTTTCATCGGCGAAATTTTCAAATACAGTTTATCACCTTCTTCAAACTCCAAATCCCTTTTCCTATAATTGACATACTTTACACACTTCACATAATCCTATTCTTGATTTAGGCATAATCTAAGTCAAACATGCAATTAAAGCTTCACAAAACACAATACAAGCTCCAATTTCAATATCTCTTCACTTGACATAATAGACCTTCAAACCACATTCACAATACATAATAAGTAATATCAAGTTCATCAAGTAAACACCGCCACCAACAAGGTTGACCATACCACTCAAGAATAATTTATAGTAAGAATTATACAATACAAGCAACTCACCGTGGAACCAAGCCATCACCACCTATAACAAATTTCCCAATATTTAATCATAATAAGTCACTTAGGGCAGTAGTTAAATCATAATAACAACACAAGAAAACCAAAGCTCATTCTCTACACAAACATGTTCACTTAACCCATTTGTTAAGCTAAAAGTTTGAAATATGCATAAACATGAGTTCATTAGAGTTTTGACATTGAAATCATCAATTAATGCTAGAATAAACATATTTTAATCAATAAAACACTTTTACAAGAAGACCCATGCTTAGAATAAAAGATACAAGAAAGTAGAGTTTGAAAACCCTTTTTGAAATCTTTTAGAAAGGACTCCTTGAATGGATGAGGGTTCAAGGATGGATACAATACCTCAAATGCAAGAAAACACACTATGTATGGTGAAGAAACACGTCCAAACCAGCCCTCCTTGTTCTTCTTGAGTTTTAGCTCCAATGGTGACTTTGAGAGAGTTTCTCTTTAGAGAGAGAGTTTGAATTTTGAAGTGAGGTGTCTTGTCTAGGTCTAGGACTTAAACTAATTTAATACACCTTAAAACACAAAAAATATGGTCCTAGGGTTATGAAATACTTTGGGTGAATTTACACAAAACACCCCAAGTTGGCAGCAGACTAGAAAGTCTTGCAGGCTCCCATCGACGCCTCTCAACGACGGACCATCGATGAGTTGACGTCCCGTTGATGATGGCTCGTGGCTTGGGTTTGCTGCTGCAAACGTGCAGTCTTTCATGTCCAAACGATGGAACAGGTCGTTGAGCCATCGCCTGGTCGACTGGCCATCGATTGGCTCGTCAATTGTACACTGTTTTGGCAGTTTTTGTCAAAGAGTTGGGGACCTCTTCTAGGGCACCTCGTGGTCATAGATGGAGTCTTACACGGACGTTAAACCCCTAGACAAATTCATCTAGGTCTTATGAATATCCCACATCAATTTCGATTAAAACGAACACGTAAAACTCACTCAAACACCTCAAGACACACAAGTACTTTCTAAGGCACACCTTCCGAACGTGATGGACGTTCTTGGTCGTTTGACCTCCAAACTTAACTTTACACACTGCCTAAGAACATCAATATAACTCAATTTAACTTAAAACTAACTCAAGAAACCATCACGAAGATCTAGTTCACCTTAGTTCGTTTTAAGGCGTTACATTCTCCCCCACTTAGAATAACATTCATCCTCGAATGACACTCAAACTTCAAAAACAACAAGGACTCACTTAGCATCACATAACACATTACACTCATAATCAAAACACCCAAAATCAAATCATCAACTAACAAGAAGCATAAATTCACACTTTAACACACATTGCAACATAAGCACTTTGTAACAACTTTCATATTTCAAAATCTTCTGTTATCCTTCACTTATGGAGGAAATACCTTATTCGACATTAAACATTCTCACATACAACACTTTTGCACACATTGAAACTTAAATCAAAGCAAGGCAATTTTTTCTCGAAATGCAAAATTTTTACAGTTAACTGCTCACTGTATCACTGTTAGACATGCAAAATTTTGAAAAATCCATTCTTTGAGCAATTCATCAAGATGAAATGATCATATGAAATATAAAACTAAATAAACTAATTTCATAAAATAAAAACAACAATAATAAAGAGTTAAGACTTACCGGGACTATCAAATCTAGTTTAGTTATCCTTCCTAGCTCCCATCCCATAGGAAGGGTTCTTCTTTGGAGCATTAGGATCTAGGAAAGCTTAATTGAACTCCTTACCCATTCCTTTGATGTTAGGGAAGTCCCTCATTTTGTGGCCCTTATTATCACATGCAAAACAACTATCCGTACCGGCAAGACACCTACCCATATGTTGCTTTCCACAAGTAGTGCACCTACTTCTCTCAATAGTGTGGCCACCACCTTGGGAATGTTGGTTTGGAGCCCTATCCTTGTTTCCATGAAGAATATTGGTGATAGAACCTCTTCTTAGGCTTTTGGTGACTAGAATCATCCGACCTAGGCCTCTAACCCTCTTGCCTTATCTTTCTAATTTTCGACTCCTCAATTTGTTGTGCATAAACCATGAGCCTAGAAATATCCATGTCATTAAGAAGCATTGCCGTACGACACTCTTTTTCCACCAAGCTAGACACTCCCATCACAAATTGGTTCATCCTATCCCTAGGGTTGGCTACCATGGTTGGGGCATACTTAAAGAGTTGGGTGAATTTGAGAGAGTACTCTTTCACACTCATTCCCCCTTGACGAAGGTTCATGAATTCAAACATCTTCTTCTCCCTCCACTCTAAGGGAAAGAACCTATCTAGGAAAGCCTCTTTGAATTCCTCCCAATCAATCGGACCTATTTTTAAGGGTCTCTCAACCCTCCATTGCTCAAACTACACTTGAGCCACATCCTTGAGTTGGTAAGCGGCTAACTCCGCTTTATCCCTAGGGGTTACACCCATAGAATCTACCACTTTGAAAACTTCATCTATGAAACCATGTGGATCCTCATCCACCTTAGTGCCATGAAAAGTAGGAGGTTCCATCCTCATGAAATCCCAAAGTCTAGAAGCGGGAGTACTAGCATTAGGTTGGGGTCCAACTCCTTGGTTAGCTTGGGTAACAAAGTGATTGTTGAAGACATGAGCTTGAGCCGTCATGAGTTGGGTCAAGTTCATTAGGGCAGCTCTCAACTCAGCATTAGTCATATCTCCTTCAACAAAAGGAGCCTGAGGCATAGGAGGCACTTGAGGCTCTTGGGGTTCTAGGTGGAATTTGAGGTTCTTGAAGAGGAACCTCCTCATTCTCTTCCCCTAGCCCAACAATAGAAACTTGGTCAACACGGGGAGGGATCCTCTCATTAGCTACACCTCCCTCCTCCTTTCTAGCGGTTGATCTCCTTGTATACATGTCCTATAAACACAAAGAGAATTGAAAAAAGACATCTTATTGAACTCAACTGTAAGGCACGACATTAAAATAGAGAAGAAAGTTAAACTTCTATCATCCTATAGCCTCTTGTCCATGGATGTGTCGTGACTCACACCAATGACCAAGATACTACTAGATGTGGCTTGTGAGACTTTTAGACCCTAAACTATTTCCCATAACCTTATGCTCTAATACCAAGTCTGTCATGACCCAAAAGCACAACCTAGAAACTAGGGAGAACCCTTGGATCGTGGCAAGGAGTACTTAACCCTTTGGGGTCTTGTACAACCCCTTTAACTATCGTTCATTACATAATACATGAAAAGTAGTGCGGAATTTAAAACTTTTCACAAATAATTTAATAAAGGAAGTCTTTCATAAATATTTAGAGAATCTCATCGTCACAAGCCAAACTTAAGACACGACATAATATCTTATGGACACGGCCCTTACATTAAAAGAGAAATACATAATAAGTTTTTAATTAAGAAACTAAGAAAAGGAATATGCCATCAAATATATGAGGACATACTTTGTCTTGAGAGGAATTTTCCCAAGCTTCACCTTCAAACCTTCAAAAGCCTCCAACCTATACTTATAGAGTATAGAAAAGTATGGGGTTAGTACAAAACAATGTACTAAGTATGACATATGCAAAATCATGCAAAAAGGGACATTTTAGTAAAATAAACTTTCATTCCAAATAAATATATAATTCATGAGTTTAGAAACAAAACAACATAAGAAACATCATTTAACACTTAGATAAGGATTTCCATAAATTTAAACCAAAAATACACTTTACAGTAACTTACCAATTTTACAGTAAGCTCATCTTGACATTACAATGAACTATTTAGAACTTTACAGTGCTCTAAAAGACTCCAACAATGGTGAACATCCAAGGTATTGCCAATGAAGAAGTGAACTCATTTCCGTAGGAGTTTCCTAACCGAGGTTATCCTAAGACTCTCCAATGTATGACATGAAGAAAATGTCTAAACACCTCCTTCAATACACACCAAGGAATTCCTTAAGACTGCCCACCATGAGCTTACTCACCTCGGGAGAACAAGTCACCGCTCAAACACAAGACTTTAGAAGAACACCTAACAAAACACCAAAGACTTCCCTTTCAGAATGCCTACTTAGTGCAATGAGTAGATAGCATCCCATACCACCACCTACCCTAAGTAGTACACTCTTTTAGAAGTTTTGGCACCAAGTCTTCCCTTTCGTAAGGTCCTACTTAGTGCAATGGATAGATACCATCTCATACCACGACCTACCCTAAGTAGCACGTTCTTTTAGAAGACTTAGTTCATTCAATTCACATAAGACTCACCAAGACTCCCCTTTCGGAATGCCTACCTAGTGCAATGGATAAATAGCGTCCCATTCCACTACCTACCCTAAGTAGCACACTCTTTTAGAAGACTTAGTAATTTTATTACTTTCGTGGGGGTTAGCTTAACCGATAAACACCATGAGAGCTACACATGGAATCCCTATATTAACCCCTATCGGATGAGGGATCCTCACTTGCCTAGAGTAAGGTCATACTTTTTAGCTTTTACATGGCTTTCCTAATAGCTACACCTATGCGTGCACATAGTTTAGGGATAAGTAGATTGCTACTAAGTAACTCATTCTCTACTAACGAGGAGTACTCATCTCAAGAGGTACATTGGAATACAACATCTCAAATCACGAAGTGTAACCACCCCTTCTTCATATCCTCTCGGTGCTAGGCATAACTCCCAACGGATTCTCAACATTATAAACTATAGGTTAAGGATAACTAGTGTACACCACATCTCAACTCACGAAGGGCATCCATCCTTCGACCTATCTTACAAAGATCTTAGGATGTAGTGAGGTTGCTACTAAACACTTCATCTCAACTCACGAAGAGTGTTCACCCCAAGATTCCCCTTTTTACTTAACTTACCTTCATATATTCACTTAAGTGTGTGTGTGTACATATGAGCACACCTTCCATATAATCACAATTTCATTCACATTACTTCTATACATACTTTAGGCCTTCATTCATCAAATCACACACTTTACATGCTTCACATAATCCTATACTTCATTTAGGCATAATCTAAGCAAACATGCAATTCAATCTTCACAAAACACAAGACAAGACCCATTTTCAATATCTCTTTACTTCACATAATAGATATTCAAAAAGACATTCACAATTTTCTAAAGTATTTGTAGTTTCACTATTATTCCAGTCTTTTATTATATTTGTACTAAAAGGTTCTGGTAGTTTTGTAAAATATAAATTTTTTATTTCTTCAGCTTCATTTATATTATATTGAGCTTTATAATAATATTCTTTAAAAGCACAAGTATATTCTTCTATATAACACATATTATGTATTGATAATTTTGCCATTAATTGTCTATTTATTAGTTTAAGTTTAGTTTGTTCTTTTATATCAGAAGTCATACTTCCAAATTCGTTTCTTAAGGCTAAGTCGTATTTTTCTAGAATTTCTATATTAGATGTGGTTAATGAACCATCTAGTTTTTTACCACTTCTTAAAGCTGCTTTGCTTTCATTAGGTAAATTTTCTATCCATAGCTTTGTTACTCCTATTAAGGTTCTTTCTATATATCCAGGTGTTTCTTTTAATGAAATTTTATTATCGATTAATTGTTTTGATAAATTTCCTATCCATAAAAGAAGTATTTTATTTATATCTGTTACACAATCTAAATCTAAAAAGTTAGTTTGATCGATTATCTTCTTAGGTTTCCATTTAGTATTTAATCTACTATTCCATATTGCATTATTACGATCAGAATTTTCATAACTTTCTGTATAATAAATTGGTGTAGTTACTCTAGGATTTCTCCTAGGGCTATTATCTGGAGTTTTAACTCTAGATGTTCCTGGTTTATTTACATTGTTTGTATTAATTTCTAATTTTAAATTATTTGTTTGTTTTAAAATTTCAGTATATGTTTCACTAATATCACTAGTGTCAAAATTTTCTGATAAGTCAGATTCATTATTATTTTCATTCTCATTTATCTCATTAATTTCGAAATTTTCAGTTTCAATAAGTATTTGTTTCATATCATTTATTTCCTTAGCTAGTTTTTCTTTTTGTTTTTCTTCAACTAGTAATTTTAAGTAAGCTAATTCTTTTTCTAATTCTTCGATTTTAGTATTTTTAATATCTTCAATTTTCTTAATTTCTTGATTAGCTTCAGTTCGTATTTTATCAATTTCTTTAGCTTTATCAATATCTTCATTTTCTTTTGTTATTCTTATCATAGCGGTTAAACTATCTTCTAATTTAGCAGATTCTTTTTCTAACATTAGATATAATTTATCTCCGATTTTTTTATATCTTCTTCCTAAATTTGAAAAAACTATTTTTATAGTTAATCCTTCGTAATTTTCATAGGTTTTTTCGTCAATTATAAATTCGTCTTTATTCATTATTACTATTGTTATGAAATAGATTATGTTGTAGTTTATATTCTAAACAATCTATTTTCAGTTTTAATTCAAATATATGTTTCTTTTGTATTAAAATTGATTTTTTACATACTCCTGCAACTATATTTACTATTAGTTGTTCTTTCATAAAATCATATCTATACTGTAATCTATTTATTTCTTCAATTATAAGTTGTTTTTCTATCCTTTGATTCATTATAATTTTTTTTTTTTAGAAAATATTTGGTCATAATATTCCTTTTTTAATTTATTTAATTGCTGGATTTCTTTTGCGTTAGTTTCTATATACTCTAAATATCTTTCGTTTCGAAGATATATATATTTATTTACATTTTCATATAATAATTGTTCTTCAATATCTATCTTTTCTTTAGTTTCTTTCCATAACCTCAAATATCTGAAATTTATCATTGATCTCTATATAGTTCTAAATCGTCGAATAAATCATCTATATCTAAATTATCATCAACTATCAGCTCAGACCAACCTAAAGTCATCGTTTCGATTATTTCATGCATAATTAACATGTCATAAATTATCATTCGAGTATCAACATCAATATCTTTCAATATATAAAACAATATCATCATATAATTATTATCATTATCTAACAAGTATGTAGGCATTTTTAATTCAATTTATTTTCACTGAATCAATTTTATTCCTTCCAGTTTTTTCATAGTTTATATGTATTCATTATGAATGATAACCAAATAATATTCATCTTCAGCTGAATCATTACTATGTTATTTTCATTGAATCAGTTGTCTTAACAGCGCCTCAACTCTGTGTACTTCCCCAAACGGCTTATCACATCAGATGTAGACGAAGAAAACATACTGAGGAATAAAGGCCAGAATCAAAGAGGAAAAACAATCCCTGCCTATACAGATCAAGGAACAACATGAATAAAAAAGAAGAGGAAAACATTAACACTGATTTAAGTGTATCAAAAAGTGTTTGTGCTGAAGATAGAAATCAAGAATGAGGGCAACTGATTGATGAGTTGAAAGAAGATATGATTTTTTTCTAGAAAATGGCAAAAAACAGAAGCTGCAATATGATGAGTGATTTTTCTATCACAATACTTATTTTAAGAAATATCATTATGTATATTTGAGCAGAAAAAAGGTGTGTTCACTAGAAAAAGTGGAAAAAGATGTATCACTTTATGTGCAGAAAATAAAAAACAGAGAACAATCATAGTTAAATAGAAATCAATAAAAAAGCAGAGGAAAGCTATATGTGCAGTGATCTTTAAATTGTATCTCACTAATGAAGGGAACATAAATAAACTACGGAGATCAATTCCAATCACCCGCTCAATAAAGGTGACCAAACAGCTAACGACTCTTCTTCCATGAATTCATCGTCCAACTCTTCGAAAATTCAAAAAATTGAAGCGATGGTGATAACTATTTTAGAAGGAGAGTTGGAATGGGCAAGGAAAATTATCTCGATGAACCTTAGGTGGATTAATTAAAGTAGAACGGAATGGAGGGGCGTGTGGGGTCCCTACTGGAGGAGCAATATTAAATCTAGCTAACAAGATAATCCAACAACAACTCCAAGATACGCATTGAACAAACATATGGTTGTTCTAAATCTCAAAATAAATTGAACTTGGAAAGAGGATAGTCTACCTGAACACAACCAGGTCCAAACAGTGAATGGTCTGCAAGGCTCAGGAAATCACAATGAAGAACAGATGGGAACTAATAAGCACTTGAATCACTTGGCACCATCAGGTTCTTCAAATTCAAATAACCTGCACAGATGACACAGGTAAATCAAATTCAAATCACTTGCACATATTGCACAGATTGCACAAATTCAAATCACTTGTGACAACTCAGTTATATCAACAACCTTTGAATGAATATAAGAACGCTATAGAGTTTGCACAGATTGCATCAACAGAGGAAGTAGGGTTACCATTACATCTAGGACATGGAGAACTATTATTAGTATCCTAAGAATTCAGCTTACACTTACTTGGATTTTTTCCTTTTGATGTTAAAGATTTAATTCCTCATCCTCGTTCTTTTCCAATTTCCCCGGGCGCAACAAATATGTATCTGATAGTACATTTAATACTTGATCCATCCATATTTTCAATTTTTTGCATTGAACTTGTAAAAAGAGCCACATGAAAATTAATAAGGAAACAACATATGTCCAGTGAACTGAAAAACAAAATAAAAGTAGTCTTTCAGATAGTTACTAGTGAACTGATGAATAAAATCAAAGTAATCAAGAATAAGAGTTTTTAACAGTATTAATTCTCAATAATCAAAAGGAGAAATCAATCATGTGACCCCCACCGCAAAACAAGAATCATGGCGATAATTATCATTCTTTCTACCTTTTATATATATAACCACAGGATGTATAACTGTAAGAACTCATGAGTTGCATCTTTAAGCTTCTAAAAGTTCATTACAATCTGTTATTTACACTTTTTCTTCATAAATTTGTGGAGATTAAGTTTGATAGGAATTGAAGAATATATGGTACAACTGTAATAACAGATATCTTGAAAAATCTCAAGATCGCTAAGTTTGTAACTAATAGAACTATAACTATTTCTACCTTCTATGTACAATACCACATGAGGTCATTTGTATCCATTTTGTTGCTTCTTACATCTTTTGTGAGTTAGAGTTAATTTGATTGTAAAAACAATATGATCCATTCCTTAGACACACACAAAACACTATAGTATGATCCACTTATAATATTATATAATTCAATGTTTCTTTTGAAATTATTAATTTATTTTAGTTAGATAGAAATCTCTTAGGAATTAGTTGCACATGGCTACTTATTTGGATCAGTTTCCATAACTGCAACCACTTCCCCGCATGCTCTGTTAGTCTTAAAAGGTAAACAATCATTCCCTTGGAATTCAAAAAAGATTTCTCAAGTCGAAGACAAATTCCTATCTCTTCTCTCTGAACACTGTTTTAACTCATTACATGTGGGTGCCTTTGTTCAAGAGTAGCTCACTGTTTTGTTTCTTTAGGAGCAAGTCATCTATCTTAGGGCTGATCCCCTATTTTTGGGATCCTACAAACTTGAATATACTTCAAAAAATTGACTACCTAATCTCAGAGAAGAAAAGTAATTAAAACAAGTGTAGTGTAACTCAAACAAAGCAAATATAGAAAAGAAGAAAAAATCAGCTCCCAAAAGAGGAAGCTAACCAGGAAGTTGAACAAAAAGAATAGCTAGTGATTCAGTTTTACAACAACAGAAAAAAATATGGTGCAACTATTAGAACGTATCTTCTTGGAAAATCTTGAGTTTTCCAAGTTTTGAAACCTAAATGAAACTATCGTTGTTTCTACCTACTATGTACATTAATACAAAAGGTAACTTGCATCAGTTCTATTGCTTTCTTCATCTTTCATAAACTCGAGTTAATTTCATTGTCAAAACATGATCGATTCTTTATGCACACAATATACACTATATATTCTATAAGAATAAAACACTCAACGAGTCAAGTTTAGAGAAGGAAAAAAAACTCACAGAGGAGGATGCATAGCTGATATACAAGTGACAAAAATCAGAGAACCAACTAAAAAAAATTTAAACAATGCTTTAAACAACTATTAGAATGTATCTTCTTGAAAGTTATAAAGATTTCCAAGTTTCAGACCCAAACGAAAATGTTAGTCTTTCGATCTTCTATGTGCAACACCACAAGAGGTCATTTTGCATCAGTTGTATTGTGTTTTACATATGTCGTCAGTTTCAGTATCAAACAAAACTAAAATTTGTTTCACTTATTCATTTTTAACGTTATGCAATCACTTGTCTCACTTAATTTGTAACATTCTGCAATCACTTGTCTCATTTTTAACATTCTGCAATTACAAGAGAGAGTTTTGTTCACTTATAATTCATACAGATTTATCAATTTGAACTGAACTCTCTCTATATTATCTCTTACTATTGTTTTAGTTCATTGAGTTATTAGTGCCTCTTTTCAAGTTTAGTTCATTATACTTATCTTTACGAACTCTTACTTCTTTAAGTACTGATTGATCCCCTTCGTTTTGGGATCATTTTTCACTACAAAACTGAATTTCTTTTAATAAAACAATCAGCATCTTATCTTAGAGAACAATAACTCAAACAAGACAGAATTATAACTCGAATAAAAAAATAGAAAAATGACTTTACATAAAAAAAAATTCAAATAAACTCGTAGAAGTTGAGGCATACCTGAGATCTGAGTGATTATAAGATATAAATATGGTGTAGATCACTTCTAGGCAGACCTCTGCTTTCTCTATTCTCAAAAAATGTACAGATGAAACAGTAATCGATGAGACCTGGCCTGGGTTTGCCGCTAGGAAGACCTGTGCTTTCTTATTTTTAGTTTAGAGCTCGACTAAGATCGTTGTAAGGGAAAATTGTTGTTAGCTTGGTAAAATCTCTGCTAGCGTTGTTCACTTGTTTGATTTCACGATATCTTTTGGGAAATAAACTGAAGTGTTTATTCTTTGTTTTATTTTTCTTTTAGAATTTTAGTAAATAATGAAATTTCAGGTGGCCAATTTTGGTGAAAATATGAAGTTCTCGCCTTTTAATATATTTCACAAGACGCCTTAATTTTTTATTTGGGACCAGTTACTACTTTCTCTAGAGACCAGATTTAGAGCCTTCACAATAACATACGGAATTAAAGACCGAAATAAAATCTCATCTCAATATATGTACTTTTAGAGACGGGATTATTAACTCGTCCCTAAACATTGGTCTTAAATAAAGCTTTTTCTTGTAGTGTTAGATGAGTTTCCACCCTTTCCCTTTGCAACTTTTGGTCTAGGGGCTTTAGGATCCCTAGTCTTGGGAAATTTGGATGGAACGTTATTTGAGAACCTCTTCTTGAATCTAGGCCTGTCTTGAATTCCCAACCTATCTTTAGCAGTTTCACTCTCAGAAGACCTTGTCCTTCTTGAGTCCTTATCCTTATCCTTCCTTTTTGCTCTAGCCTCCTCAACCCTTCTTGCATGCACCATGAGACGACCAATGTTCATGTTATTATGTAGCATAGCCGATTGACACTCCTCTTGTAAGTCGTCCGATATACCTGTCACATATCGACTCATTTCGTCTCTAGGATCGGAGACCAAAGACGGAGCATATTTGGCCAATTGAGTAAATTTCAGAGAATACTCATGAACACTCATCGTTCCTTGGCGGAGATTGATGAATTCCACCACCTTCGTTTCCCTCATCTCTCTAGGGAAGAACCGATCAATGAAGGCCCCTTTGAATAAATCCCATGTCACTAACCCACTTCCAAGTGGCCTGTTGTCCTTCCATTGCGCATACCATATCTGAGCGACATCCTTGAGTTGGTATGAGGCCAACTCGGCATTCTCGCTAGATGACAGCCCCATAGCACACAAAATCTTGTGAACCTCATCAATAAATTCCTGAGGGTCTTCATCAACCTTCGACCCATAAAAGACAGGAGAATTCATTCGAGTGAAATCCCTAAGTCTGGAGGCCATAGTCTGTTCATGGACTCTAGGTGCCAAATCCCTATTGGCTTGGGCAGTCATAGCTTGGGCTTGCACTGTTGCGGCTTGAGCTTGAGTAGTCATGGCTTGAGCCATTTGAGCAATAATAGCTCTCATCTGAGCTTCTGTCATTGGTAGAGGATCAGCAGGAACCTGGTCATCAACAGCAACCTCTTCAAGAGGAGGAGCAGGTTCATCACGAGGAATTCCCGCAGCAGCCATCTCTTCCTCAAGTCTTCGAGCTGCATTTCTTCTAGTATTCATCTCCTATAACCAAAACACAAGGTTCAGGCGAAAGCATATACGACGTACATTCTAGGGGCACGATATGGATTTCCAACAATGAGAATGATTCCTAATCACCAAATAAGTTCCTATTCATAAGTGTGGCAAGCTTCACAAATATGAATACAAACTTAAATAACGTGGTTGAGAAAGAGACGTTAACATCAAGGATATTCAACCTCATGCTCTGATACCAAGTTTGTCACATCCGGGTTTACCCCCAAGACGTAACCGGCGTCGTCGTCCTCTCAGAGGACTAAGACAAGCCCCTTAGCTTCGTCATAGCATTCATCGACTAAAAATCAGAAAGAATTTAAAAACTTTTTATCTAAAACTACTCGGAGGTTTACATAGACCTCTACATACACATCATTATATATATCAAGTATACATAGACTTGTTCATATACGAAGATTACTTAGTCTTCTACTTTTATTTCATACACTTATATATTTAGAAAATAATAGTCATAAAACCGTCTCATCTCATAAACCATCTATCGATTACAATAAGTCTTGGGCATAGCCCTACATCAAATGAAAGAAGCCGCATATAGGCTGTCTACTACATCGTCTCAAGAGAATAACAGAGTCAACATAGAATCATAGTAACTACACATCATAAAAGAGAGATGTCGGCAACGTCCTCGAGAGAGTGAGGACCTACCACTTGGATGGCAAAATACCCAAGTCTTCCTTCCTAGCAATTTGGATCAAGCTCAACGACCCGAACCTAAAATGTTTGGGAAAAGGGAAAAAAAAGGGATTAGTACTCCACATGTACTAAGTATGGAATCTCATATACAATTACCAATCAAATATATTTAAAAAGGGACATTTACGAAAACATAATAGACTGCATATGCAATTAAACCATAGCAAAGCAAAGTATACTAATGATAACCTTCAATAAGTCACAAGTGCAATGATCAAGTAAAATTACCATGTCTCCTACTCAATCAAGTAACCTACCAAGACTACAATTAGCAACTTACTTACCAACATACTCTTCATGTCATGATACAATCCTTCTTCAAGCAAAGACAACAACATTATATTCATAAGCATGTTACTCAACATACAAACCATTTACATCATACCATCACTTTACATATATAATATTGACCTCTCAAAGTTCCTATCAAGGCAAACTAGTGCAAGGCGTAGGTAGAGTCCCATACCCCTACCTAAGCTATAACCAACCTCTCAAGTTAGTTTGATTAGCCTATACCTTATTCATTCATTTTAGTTTAGGGAACATTTGCCTTAACCAACATAGACCACATAATCGAATGTGGAATCCGGTGTCACGAAACCTTACACCGATGGAAGGTGGTCTACCGGCCAAGGTAGAACTTACGTAAACATAGCTATCTAGGTGGATCCACTAGCTAGTATCCTATGGTGGCAACATAGTTCAAGAACTAAGAGGTAGATATCCCTATTCATACCATTTGGTAATATGGGCCGCTCCTCATGGGAATCCCTTAAAGTGACACATCCCTCATACATGGGAGTTATGGTCACATGGGCAACTTCTAGGATGAATCTTTCCTTTCTAGGGACAAGTCATCACCTCCCATTGTCAAGTTCGCTCGGTACTAAGCTAAGTCCCCATTTAGAGAAATCTTTAATCTTTATTAATTTTCTCAATTTAATTAGATAGGAGGGTCAATCCCTCGTATAATCATCATTATAGCTCAATAAGAATTGTATGAGAATTAGTCCTTTCATTAACAATCCATATAGGTGAAGTCAACCCTCGTACATCTCATCATAATAGGGCACATCGTACAACTTCCCTATATTACATTACACCTAGCAACCTCACAACCAACCTAAGCATATCAATTCATGTATCATATAAACTTATCACATCAATCAAAGCATACTTCAACATAACATTATCACTTGATGACAATTAACCATAATTTGAAGTAAAGGCTAGGATCATCAAGACTTACCAATACTCCTCCCTAGTTCATCAATAAAGGACCATACCATTAACCCATAGATCAACCAATCTTAGATCATCACGTCAATGTAATTAAATAATAAATCACAAGAACTAATCAAGGAGAAGCACTATACTATGAAGCAATACTACATCAAAGTTTAATAACATGATCTCAAGTGTATCTTCTTAACTTAGATTCAATATTCAAGAACATAGGTGTGAAGAACTTCAATTCATCATAATAGACCCATAATCAATGCAATGATAATCATTAAAGACCATTTAACTAATTAGGAGATCAATTCTATCAAACTCAACCTAATCCATATCAATTCTACATTTAGGGTTAAGGGTTAGGGGTCATCACCCACAATCTAGATCAAACTACTTCAATTCACCATAATCAAGTTAAAATTCATGATAATCTATTCATTCTAACCCAAAGAATACATAATTAACTCAATTCACATGATCAAATTCGGATTTGGATGAAACCCATAAGAAACTCAACTTTTTGGAAAAAGCTTTGAAGGAACCCTTTGAGGAAAGAATCTCAAAGGTGAATTAGATCCCATACCTTAAGGTTTGATGACGTTTTGAATGGTGAATTTCGTGCTAATCCAGCCCCCAATGATCTCCACAAGTTGATCTCCAATGGAGTCTTCAAATAGAGAGATAAAGTAGAGAGAAGGAAGAGTTTTTTTTTTCTGACAGTATGATTAGGCTAATGAGGGTTGGGTATTTATAGTGGGGTCTTAAATCACTTAATTAGTCTCTCTTAAACCCCTAATTACCCCTAAGACACTTAATTAATTAACTAACTAAAAACTAACTTTTCCAAAACTGCCACAGACCTTCCACGACGGATCCCCGACGACGGTCCGTCGTGAGCGTGACAGACTTACATCCCTCTGTCCTGCACATGCGTCACGTTGGTCAGAGACTTGTGTAGGTGGAGGCTTTCTCCCCAAGTGCACGACGGTTCCACGACGACGGACTGTCGTGGCCGTGACGGACTGGCTTCCCTCCGTCCTGCACATCCGTCACGCTGGTCAGAGACTTGTGCAGGCGGAGGCTTTCTCCCCAAGCGCTAAGGCTGGCATGACGGAGGACTCGATGCCCCGTTGCGCTTGTGACGCCCCGCCATGGGGTCCGTCATGCCCTGCTGCTTCAAGGGTCCACCTCGAGGGTCCTTGTTTGGTCCTTGGAGAGTCGTACCCTGACTTTTCCAGCATGATACTATAACGCCCCAAAATGAACTAAGGTGAACTAGAGCCTCATGGTTGTTTCTTGAGTTAATTTTAAGTTAAACGGAGTTAGTTTGGTGTCCTTAGGCAGTGTACAAGGTTTGGTTAAGTTTGGAGTTCAATCGACCAAAAACGTCCATGACGTTCGGATGGTATGCCTTAGAATGTACTTGTATGTCTTGGCGAGTTTGGATGAGTTTTATGTGTTCGTTTTACTTGAAACATGCGTCGAATGTTCCTTAGACCTAGACGACGTAGTTTAGAGGTTTGACGTCCGGGCACGACCCAACCTAGGACCCACAAGGTGCCCTAGATGAAGGGCCCAAGACTTGAGCAAAGTCTGCCTATCAGTGGCTCACGATGACCATGGCGACGGTCCGTCGCACTCAGGACGGTCCGTCGATCCAGGGCGTCGTGAGTGACAGAGAGGGGAACTTGGACAGGCTCTAGTTGGAGCCAAGTGTTCCTCGATGGGACCCCATGACGGTCCGTGATGAACGTGACGGTCCGTCGAGGAGGTCTCGTCGACGAGGCCTGCCAGTACACGACTTAAGGCTGTCAACTTGGGGTGTTTTATGTAAATACACCCCAAGTCTTATAAGACCCTAGGTGTATAATTTTGGTGTTTTTAGGTTATATTAAGTTAGTTTTAAACCCTAGACCTAGACAAGACCC